>MJUU01047881.1:137417-158537 GCA_002080025.1 Modiolus philippinarum | reverse complement strand
TATGATGTAATTTGTTTGGCCTAGTTATGTAACTTGTTTACAATAAACAAGGGTCAAGGTTATTACACCTTAGAACATGTGGAATATTCTAGAATTTAAATACAGATTTTAACACATAGATTTTTCTAGAGGTTTTTCTTACATAATCATTCTAGTCATGTGAATGTCAGTTGATTAGAATGTTCTAGTTAAATCTTGTATATAGATTTTTCTAGAAATAATAAATGTATTTATATGAGGTAGCCGAAAAGGGTTAAGTCAGTCAGTTTAATAAGTTTATACAGGATTAATTAGTTTATATAGGATTATCACGCACATCTTTCGTATTGGAAATCGACATCAATTATTGTGAATTTATCAACTATTTAGTGAGGATTATAATAGGAATATTCTATTGGACATTAATTGGTGGAATTAAGTGAACTATTAATTTGGATTATTACTTGGACTTCATTATTGTCAGATAAGTTATATATTTTATTTAATTTGTAAAATAATTATTTTTCGTCTGATTAAAAGTTAATTTGAGCCAATTTTGTTTTTCATTATTGCTGGCAATTCATTGGTCATTTCTACCACATAACAGTATGATAAAAGAATAAATTACAATATATATAGAAACTACTAGTATTTGATCACAACTATAAGGGTGTGCAAACATGTGCACCTAGTATAATTCACAGTAACTTCGGTATTTAGTTATTTGTTACCACTGAGTCGATGCCACTGCTGGTGGACTGTTAGTCCCCGAGGGTATTCACCAGCCCAGTGGTCAGTACTTCGGTGCTGACCCGAAAGCTAATTCTATTTGGAACCTTACAATATCTAATGTTTTGCAAATTTTGCTGAAAACTAAGGAGTACCTCCCTCATGCAAAGCTCTGTTCTTAGCTGATTTTGGCTTCACATTTAGATCATATTGGTTATTTGTTCTCTATCAGTTTTTTCACATCTTTGAGTTTATGGTCTTCCAAACGTTTAGATTTTATCTACACTGAGGAGACATAAGTTGTCAAAATGCGCATATGCAAAATTCACAGTAACTTCGGTATTTAGTTATTTGATACCACTGGGTCGATGCCACTGCTGGTGGACTGTTAGTCCCGAGGGTATTCACCAGCCCAGTAGCCAGTACTTCGTTGCTGACTCGAAAGCCGATTCTATTTGCAACCTTACAATATCTAATGCTTTGCAAATTTTGCTGAAAACTAAGGAGTATCTCCTTCATGCAAAGCTCTGTCCCTAGCTGTTTTTGGCTTCACATTTAGATCATATTGGTCATTTGTTCTCTATCAGTTTTTCACATCTTTGAGTTTATGGTCTTCCAAACGTTTAAATTTTATCTGCACTAAGGAGACATAAGTTGTCGAAATGAGCATATGCAGAAAATTAAAAGCACACACACATCTCGCTACGTTTGATAGTTTTACAAATCTTTCTGTATCTAGTAATTCCTAATATTTGCATCTTTTCACCCACGTCTAAATCAATAAATTTGCCTTTAATTTGTACCTTCTGCAATTCGTTCGTGGATGTTTAGTTTTATAACTCGCCTAAAAATCTTTATTTATCATATATAACATTACAATGATAAAGTTTTGTAAAAGCTGCAATTTTAGTGATTTTGGATATGTCCATAAAGATGATGATTTACAAACCACTACAAACCGTTACCTTTGTCAACAGATAAATGTTAGACAAATTAAAACATTTACGAACCAGGTTAAATACAATGCTTTGGGTAATATTTGAAATATATTTCTTATTAAATACCCATACAAACAGATACATTTGCGTTGAATTTGAACAATGTAGAAATATATTGGAAGCCTTAATATTGTTTATCCTCCACAGACGTAACATCAGTTACTGTAAATCGCGGTCTCTAAAAACTGCCCGTAGGATTATACAGATCATTGAAACATAATCTTCACGTTACGTAAAGCAAAGTCAAATAAATGCAAAGTTATGTAAAGGTTTTTAAATATATGCACATTTTAACATTTGCATACGCGTATTAAACGTTTATACACCTTTGTAAATCGAAGATTTCATGTAGTGATACATATTACGATTCTAGCAAAAATATATGTTTTTACATACGTTTAAAAAAAAACCTTTGCATTTTGCTTTTCAGATTCAAATTTCAAAATGTTGATTGCAACTTAGCCTTATTCTTGTTTGAAATCCTCCCTCATTGCGTAAATTTGAAAGTCAATTACACTTGTTGTCTTTAATAAGGATTCCATTAAGGTTTCAATTTTATCGTTCAACTTTGAAAAGAAAAGCGCCAAGAAATTGACTCGCGACCAATAATCGGTTTGAAGATCTGTTGTAGTGTAGTACGTGTGGAGAATACAATCCATCTTCTCTCCTAAATATCTGTCGTCCATGTTGTCCGTCAGAAGAGAGAGATCACAATAACATCAGATTGACCAGCGACATAAACGTTAGCATTATTGTCTACAGATATACCGAGAGGACATATCAGAATAGTTTTATCTTTGAACTGCCATTGGGTGTTACCATTGAGGTCACAGCATGTCACAGTATGCTCGTCCCTGTTCATGTAGTATAGTTTATCTCTGTATGTAGCAACATATGGCAATCAAGTTATAGGCCCGGCGAAAGCATAACTTTCAAACTCATCGTTCAGATTAATCATACGCAGACATTCTTTTCCGTCACAGTAAATTAGTGTATTACTTCTGTACACGATTCCATAACACCATGACTTCAATGAAAAAGTTTTCTTGATTTGTCTACTTTCCAGGTTTCCATTATTCTTATACATGGAGATGTAAGATCACCACCAGATGTAACGGCAATAGTGTTAGTATCCTCTAAATAGGTTTATATCGAACGGCCGTGGCGACAGTTTCCAAGTACGAAAGTCTTGTGTTCCGTCTTTATTGATTGATCTGACGTGATATTCACCATAACTAGAAAACAGCATTCTACCATCAGGTATCAATACACATCCTCTTGTTGAATATACGTCAGTATCTATCGTCTGCAGCAGCTTCAATGTGATATTTTCAAGTAACCTGGACGGTGTGGCGGCCACCATCATCTGTGCTTGTTTGTTCTTTCTTCTGGAAATAGAAATTTCACAAGGCTTGCTGTTAACGATAATTTTGTTGAATATTGGAAGTGCTTCTATAATTTCACACGATAAAGTTGTATCATTCATGGCTTCCGTTTCAATAAGTTCGTGTATTGATTTATCGATGACATTTAAATCGCGTTCTATTCTGTGTAAATAAATAAACGTTTGTAGATTTGTTGCAAACTGTTTTATATTTGTCATTGTAGTTTGGTAGTCGTTTAGTTGTTTTTCTTGTGCTATCAAAGATAAAATAATTTCGTTGTTTGTCTTTCTGTTTTTCCTTCATACTCAGCCAGTTCATTTATGAGTGATTTCTGCTCCTGATTGAGACACTTATTTATTTTCAACCTTAAGGATAACATTTCTTTTTCAATAAAGCTCCTCTGTTGATGAGCCGATGAAAAGTGATTTTTACGTATATCGTCTATGGTCCCTAGTATTTCGGTAATAAGGTGTTCGGTTTCTTTAAATGTGTCAGAGTTTTTGACATTCTGAATATTTTTTTTCTGCTGCTGCCATATCTTTACATTCCTTGTGATTATCTAAAGCACATGATTGACAACATGGACAGTCATGTTGGACACAAAACAACTCATACCTCGTTGTGTTCTGTACAGTATTCGTCAAGTTGGCAAATAATTTTAGGAAATCTTAGGTATTCTGTTATGGGAACGGTACTATGTTTCTCTGACGATTTAGACAAACTGTGATGTTCTTTGCAGTCGACACAGAGACCCTCGTTGCATTGGAAACACAAATTTCCTAATTTTTATGCGATCACAGATATTGCAAAATGGAACCGAATTTGTCATTACGGTCGATGCACACTGTAAAAAAGAAAACAAAATAAATGTATGTTAACACTGGTAGATCAAGAGGGAGCTTCAAGGATTGAAACATTCTTTTCTTGGAATTCTTTTTGTTTAATATCTTCAGAATAATGTTAAAAATTGAAAGCCATAGCGAATTGGCTAAGAAACTCTTCATTCTAGAACCCAATTTGGAACATCCTATTTTGAAGTCTTGATTCGCTTGTGATAAAATTGATATTAAATAAAGGATAACAAATACACATTTTATTGACTAAATAAGGGAATGATGATTATAATGAGGCAAAATCAAAGGCAGGGGTAAATGCAGACAGAATGGAGAAAAAGAACTGATCTATCATGTTTAGCCTTGGTTTTAATTTGTCTTGAAATTTCAATATGATAACTTAAAATTTTCAAGACATTATCTAAGATTTTGAACATAGTATTCTGAATTTTCATAACAGTATTTTCAAATTTTCAAGCATAAAAGATAATTTCATCGAATTCTCAAATGTATATGAGACTTTCTTGAATTGTCACGATAGAATCTGAAATTTTCAAAGTAAAATAAAGATTTTCGAGATAGCATCTTGAATTCTTAGGATGATAATTCGAATTTTCAAAATAGTTTTTTAGAAATTAAATATCAAAAGGAGGACGGTGACCGGTTTCATGTGTCTGACTTTGGTTTTATAAAAGGGCCATGGTAAGTTTTTTTTTACATATTTTGATATTTTGATATAGAACATATCTGATTTTAGAGCACCCCTTTTCATTGTGTTTTAAGGAGATTGTCAATCTGATTCCTGTTATTGAAACCTTTTCTGTTCTTGTCATATCGATAATGTTTTAGAGGGAAATTTTTTCCATATTACACAAATGTAGGTTTTTATGAGCAACGTTAATTTGATAAAACAAAATCCAAAGAACAACTCGAATAATTTTTCTACATCAATCTCATAAATTGAAATAGTTTTCAAACTTTAGATTTTTCTGCTCTTGATAGAACACGGGCACTGAATAAACCCGAAACAATAATGACGGACCTAATACCACAATATCTCTGCACTTATTTGAGAAAACAAAAAGCATTTTATTAAGAATGATATTGTTCATTGAGAAGTGGTTCAAGGTGTCTTAATTTTTACCGACAATATTTCTGTGATATTTTGAGATTAAAGTTTTCTGCTAAATTTAAAATACAGGTATTCAAACTAAAACTTATTATGTGCCAGTCTATTTTAACTGATATTTACGTTAATTTGTTTGCCGCACACGTTAAAACAAAAAAGCCTCCCGCCTTAAAAAACATAGATAAACGAGTGAAACAAACGCCCTAAAAAGAAGGAAAATACAAAACAAAAACAAAAAGAAGAAGTGGTATAAAATGATTGCCTATGGTATAAAATTTACAAATATACCATTTCTATACTCAGTTACAAACATTGAAAAACTTTTCCCCTACCCCTTCAAAATTTTGACGTAAATTTTAAGATTTTTCTCGAAATTGAGCTAGTTCAATCATCTTTAGAACCTTTTTCATTTCATACTTCTTGCTACTGTTTTCAGTCTTTTAATGTCCTTTCTAAAAAAAAAAGATGTTAACATGATTTTTTTATATTTTGAATGACCAAACTATCACTTTTAACTAGACTAGATCTTTGAATAGTTTCGTTATCGTCACATTTTTGTCCTTTTTTACCTCATCTTATCTTTGAGTAAATCAAATTCACGAAAAGTTGTTATGAAATGAAAGTACATAAACGAACACCGAAGCAAGAACGAGGGAAGGCGGAATATCTTCTTTACAACCTTTACAACCTGTACAAATTGTAGAAATTTCGAAGTAATATAAACTTCTTGCATCCATAAAACGTATCCCTTACCAAATTTTACTCAATGTTGCATAAATTGTATCATTATTTGGTATTTTAACAGCCATTTGTGGACTTAAACTCAATATTTTGCCCGAAATGGATGAAAAATGGGAATTTTCGACATTTCAGATTTGTCCAAAATTCACTATTAAATTTTTCCTAAAATTGTCATTTTTTGGGGTATGCTCGCATAAAAATAAGCAGAAGAATTTTAATTTCCTAGTTTTATGGTGAATATTGAATGCTACAATTTTCATCTAGAAAAATATGAACGAAGCTGTGTTTTCAGCGATGTTTTTACAACATAATTTCTTAATGCAAATCAAAACTGATTACATACTTATGATTATTATTCTCTCATATTTAGATCTACAAGTTTCTATAAAGAATTTGAAAAAGAAAGGAAATGGGTTAAATGTCAAGGAGACAACATCCCATATCCAGGTTAAAACGACCCAAAACAAAACATCTAGGGGTCGACATATATAGTTTCTATCAAGAAGTTTGGCAATTAAGAGTCTTTTTTGCAAATTCTTATACATCTACAATACAGTAGTTTACGCTTCATGGTGATTTCTGAACAGAATTTAAGATGGGGGTGTTTCTGTGAACTATAAATAAAAAATCTTGTAGAAAAATATTAGTACATAATTGTTTCATATTGCAAGTTTTAAGAAAAATCGAATGCATGGAAAATTTTTGGGCTACTCCGGGTATATTACCTTAAAATAAGAAATTTCGATTAAAACGAAAATATTATAATTTTGCGTGGTGTTCTTTAAGTGGCCCTATACTATCTATGCATGCAGAGTGTATACGTTATGCTCCTATGAACCTAGAAACCAATGAATATTTTGACAATAAGTTGTGTAGAAGCTTTTCAATAGAATTTCATAGAATTCTTAATACTACACCTATCAACAAAAGAAATATCTAACTACTATGACCCTAAATATATTTTCTAATATCAGGGATTGTTGAATTCTTCGTCCATCCTCGCATTTTGTTATGGTAGAATTAAGTCGTTGCTAATGAAAGACATTTTTCTAAACAGTGGTCAAGAAAATTTTGCAGATTTAACATTTGGTCAATGACGCTCAGAAATGAGCTTTTATTTGTTGAAAAAATCAATTTATCCAAATACAGAAACATTTCCATGATGAAATAAGGTCAAGGTCGAAATTTTGAGTTTTCTACGTTTTCAGTTTGACGTCATCACTTCAACCGTTTTCCAACAATAGTTGTAGTCGATGCATGCCAGATAGGAGTTCACTTAATCTAAGGTCACACTGGAACACATACTCAAAGTGGTAAGAAATGCCAGATCTTTTTCAGCCTCGTTTTCGAAAATTCCTTGAAGTAAATTTGATTCAAAATGGTCACATTCAATGTGTCAATATTGTTCTTGACTAAAAAAAAAATCCTTTCGACTTTTGCACATGCTGATTCATGTCTCGATTCTATCAACCGGAAGTTGTCTTATTTTGTCCGTATATGTACTTTTTACGATTAAAATTAGAATCGAGTAACGCTGAAGATGATAGAAAAATATAGAGAGAAGAAAATTATGTTTATGATTCAATTACGTTCAACATAAACGCAAGTGGACATTTCTTTTGTTGAGTAGTATATATTTACTTCTAAAAAAAAAGAAAAGAAAAAAAAGACATACTTAGATTAAAACAAAAAATTGTATGTCTGATGAAAAACGTAATCAAAAGACATTTTTATGCACGTATTAATAAACATTATGCACAAAAATGTCTTTATTGATTGATTGATTGAATATTGTTTAACGTCTACTCAGCAATATTTCAGCTATATCAAGACGAAAACAAGTTTGTTGATAAATAATCACTTTGGGGTATGGAAATGGCCATGGGACGGGAAATTCCGACTGCCACTGGAAAAGTAGGGTGAAATCGTCAAGGGCGGGGAATTTAGCCTTGTAGCCGATCACCTACGGACCACCCCAAAAAGAGCTTGCTACAAGGGTTCTTTAACGTGCAGGAAGAGTGGCATTTCTTCCAACACGTGGACCTGAGTTTACATCCCATCCGAAAGATGGGTTGTGTATTTATCAATCCCGCACAACAAGTACTCTGAAAATTCAAGTTGACAGATTATGAGATCCATAAGTGATCCTTTAGCAGTCAATAATTGCAATCAGGGATTGTTTTTTTTTCTTGTGATCATTGATCGAATAAGTATACGTGATCAATAATCATGAAACTATGCAATCCTTTAATCATTGATCATATTAAGAAGTTGTGATCCTTGAACACAACATTATTGTAATTAATTTGATTATAATTGATAAATAATTCATTCCAATAGATTTTATTTTATTTACTGTTTATATGCTTATATCCCATTATTGAAATATTATGACAGAAGTAAAATTAAATAATTTAGGTTCATTGCAAAATATTTAATTATACGCTGTAAGGCGATACAAATCTGACATTCTAAATATTTGAATTTAAAAGAAAAAACACAATGTTTAAATGTTACATTAAATATAAATTTTCAGTGAAAATAAAAAAAAAATGGATGAAAATTTGGAACTAGGTTTTTTTTTTATTTAACTAGGCGTCACACTGCTCAGGTAAAAAATCTTTGACGTTGTCTGTACATTAAAACAGTAACAACAGGTATACGTTGTACCTAAATAAAAGGTATGTTGAGTGATATTGTAAACTTCATTACTATTTGTTTTAATTTAGACATTCTAAAGATGTATGCTCTATACGTTTCACGTATGGTGAACTTGTGCTTGAGAGAATCTCTCATATGTTTGCACTATCACACTTTCAAATTTTTAGATTGCCCACATCTCTCTAGTTTGATGAGTGCCCTGTTTTTGTCTTGATGTTTTTAGCGTCCATCAGCTAGGGTAACTGGTGTTTTTGTCGGCCAACGGATGACAATGATTGTAAGAACACTTTCCCGAAATCCCGCATTCATCGTCAGAATAAACATGGATTTAGCGTTGCTCGACATCTAGCAATGAATTCCTCTCAAACGGTGATAGGGACTGTCTTGAATTTACTATGAGGTATGGTCAAAACTCATTGTTGAAGGCCTCATTGTGACTTCAAGATGAAGAACAACAATAAAAGCGTTGTTCCATTGCTTTTACCATGTATTTAGAGAGACTTTGTTTCATGTGCATTTACTTTATATCTCTTCATTGGTTATTCTGTCTTATACTGATACCAATTTCGATTAAACACCACGCAATGGCTTCGCTATATCTAAAATTTATCCAAAAATAATAATACTTAGAAAAAATCTACGAAAAAGAATTAAATTTACCTATTGAAAAGTAACAGAGACATAAAATTAATTTGTTTCATATGTCCCCTACAGTAATGATTATAATAAAAATAAATTCATTCATTAAACAAATTATAATTCTAATAAATCCATTAATAAAAACAATTTCATTTTTAACTGGACATAACTGTAAAAATAGCTTTTCGAAGAGGAGTAATACACATACAATGAAACTTCCGATTACTTTTGATCTAAAGAAAACATGGTTGGGGATATATTTCATAATTTGCATTGTTAAATTCTATATTTTATTAATTACACTTGTCATAGATATTACAACACTTGCAATAATTGTGATCCTTGATTGCAATGCTTGTGATCCTTGATCACAACTCCTGTGATCCTTGATCCCAAAGCTTATGATCCTTGATCGAATCTCCTACAATCATTGATCACAACACCTGCAATCACTGATCACATCTTTTACGATCATTGGATCAACGATCATAACTATTTTGTGTGATCCTTTTGTGATCCAGAAGTGATCCCTTTGCAGTCAAATTGAATTTTCAGGGTACTATTCTGAACAATTTCCGGTCATGGTCAAAAATATTCTGCGAAATGATTGATTGCAACCGTAAAAACTGAGCATGCCGGCATCTTACTTTTTTCTAAATCATCACATTTTTCAAATCGACTTACTTTGAAATGTTTTGCTGTGACGACCATGAATTCCTCGGACCTATTTTCTATTTTCATCTAACGTGCTCGTTCGTGTAAAACACGTGTTGTGAGATCATGACGTTGCGACTGATTACGGGACCAGCTACCATGCGATTAACCATTAAACACCTCTTTAAAACACCAAAAGATACAATCCTGTTATTATATCAGTGCCCAGTTATAGACCTTCGAAGGAAGTGGTTTTTTTAAACTCTTCAAAAATGATCAAAAGAACTATTTTTCCACTTAACTTCTCCAAAAAGGTAAAACCTACCTATAGTTTTTTTTTCTGAATGAATTAATAAAGACACATGGAGTCAATATAAATGGTAAGATTAAGCAAACGAAACAATCCTCATTGTTGTTTTTCATAATGAAGTCCTCATTGTTCCCTCAACAAGGAGCAAAACTCAAAGTAATTTTACGACGGCCCAAAGAACAGGTTCAACCGGCGCTTGTAAAATGTTGAACAACACCACATCCATGTATCCCTTTTGCCACAGATGCGGGATTGCCAACAAGGCTCACATATCGGGCTAAGCACTCTTATAAACATTGTCATCCGTTGCTCGACAAAGGGACCAATAGACAATACAACATTTAAAATTTCACAGGACACTCATCGAGTTGATTGTAATAAAACGTGGCAAGTAATATCGGGAGATGTGGCCAGAAAAATAGTTTCATTTTTACAAAACAGGAAAGCAAACTGTTGATTTTTGATAGTGCATTCATGTGAGAAATTATCACATGAATTGCACACCATAACTGGCAAGAAAAAAAGAGCATACATTTCAAGCATGGGGAATCATTTTACCGACTCCACACTGCACTAGAGACAAACTCCACCGTAAATGAACTAATATGGGGTAAATGCACGTGGAACAAAATCCCTCTAGATACACGATAAGATTAAGCAAATGGAACAACACTTGTATTGTTGTTCTTCATCTTGAAGTCACCATGAGGCCCTCAACAAAGAGCAAAAACTCTTACTTCATAGTCAGTCAAGGACGGCCCCTATTACCAGTTTGAGTGGAACAATGGCTCAACATTTAGGAATGGTAAAATCAAGGTTCTCCATGCAACATTTCCATCAATGAAGCTAAGAGTAATGGCTAGTTTTACCTTGAAAGTGTTACTTTGCAATTCTATCGAGATATACATGTACATCACAGACGAGGAAAAACCAATCTTATATTTTAATTATAAATATTTCAGAGCCCGCATCTTCTCAATTTGTAATCTGTGTCATTGTTACTTTTAATGGGTGTCCATTCATCTATGTATCTTTCTTCGTGTAGTTCCTCTTAGGCTTTTTTTACAAAGGTATAACGTAATTTCTTCTTATTCTCCTGACATTTTAACTTCCGTTTCTGTAAAAATGATTCGAAACACATTAAGCCCTCGTTTAAAGTAAGTAGTCTATCTATATTTACAGTGACGTAGTATTCCTAACGTCTCGGTTGGTTAAATCTTCGTTTTATATGGGTCTAGATATGAGAAATTTTTTTTCTTCAAAAAAATGTCCTAGTTAAAATAAAGTACATACAAAGGAGACTTTTAAATGTACTTTTGGTATGTGAGTCCTCAATATTTTCAACAATTTTATTACAACGAAATGTGCTTTCGTAAATGTTTCTCGGGGCTGAAAAAATGTATATCATTTTCATTTTTCTCATCACAACTGGCTACTGTCGGTGTCGGGTTTTCAGATGATAACATTAAGAAAATACAAAAAAACAAAAAAAAAATAGTCATGTTTGATCTAAAAGCGTATTTACTATTAAACGTGGAAAATATCAATCAATATTACATATGACAAAGTATCCTATCAATTTCATTGGCTGAAACAGTCACGTGATTTCAAAAATATGCAGCGTATTTTCAGCTTTGTTTCTATTTATATGTATATTGACGCCATGTTTCTATTTTTAAATATATTGACGCTATGTTTCTACTTATAGTTTTGTTGACGCTATATAACTAAATTTATTTCCAGTTTGACTTTCAAGTCTTATTTTTTCGCCGCGAAAGATCTTATAATAGTAATAATAAAAAGTAGGATCTTTACACATATTAAGAGCACGGAGATATTAAACAGCCGAAATCGATACAAACCGATTTAAAAGTTGTCCCACGGTATTTTTAAGCGCTGCACATATATAGGAAAACAAAAAAAGTTTTCTGGTTTCTTTTATTGAAAATAACAGATGTGTTTGCATATATTATCCTTTGCACACATGCAACAAACTCACTCTTGTCGGTGTGCAGATTGATTTCATTTTCGCCTTCAACCAGAGCTTCTACTTGGAAATAAATTCAGACATGTTGACAAAATCTTACTTGACAAAAATGCAATGAGATACAACCAAAACTACATATGTAATATAACAATAATGGACCTTTTACTCTATCAATATGTTATATATGGACCTGTTAGGAATATATTGACCTCGGACTACGTCCTCGGTCAATATAAACCTAACAGGTCCATATATAACATATTGACCTCGTAAAAAGTCCATAATTGATAAATATTTAATACGTTCATGGAAGAAATATTTCTGTCCAGCTTGTGTTATCGTATCAGTCACAAAAAACTATTGTTCAAAGTCATAAATAAGATTACCTTTCCTCTGGGCTTCAATATTCCTGCAATATATTAGAAATTCAGAAAGAATATCACCAAAAATAAACATAAAATTTTATTCATGCCATAAATAAAAATAAGTTTCACGCGTAAAGCACAATATTTTTACCTTTCCAAAGTACACACTGCTAGTCGCAAAGTTCATTTTATTTGTATATTTTGGTTTAATCTATAATTTCGATTTTTCTTGGTATTCGTTAAAAATTTATTAGCTTAATTTGTAATTTTTTGTCCTTTTTTAAGACAACCAGATATTCCATGAAGGGGCTTACAGTAATCAGAAAATTATTGCTCTACTAAAAATTCACCAAAACATGTTTAAGTATAACATTATAAAGCCTATATTTTTCTGAATTTTACATGTTTTCCTATAATTAAAACTGTTAAAAATATGTAAATTAGACTTTCATTAAATCAAGTATTTAAATAAAAAAAAAAAGATTAAGTTGTGTGATTGTTATAAACAGGACACTCAAATATGTATATTTCGTCTCTCTGTTGTGTGTCTAATTTTATTTTTTACCAATTTATATTTTGTCAAGATTTGTTTAAGATTACATTTATGACTGCACAAACAAAGTTGTCAAGAATGCTCTGCATGCATAATTGCAAGAATATTGAGATATTTCTGGTGTTTAAAAACTTAATTTATCAAATTGAAATAAAAGCATATTACATCAAAACAAACGAATTATCAAAAAATATAACAATAGAAATAAAACAAATAAACTTGGTTCAGTGTATTTGAAAAAATGGAAAATTACTGTCTGTACTTCATGTTTTTACGTTTTGATTTTTTTTAAATAGTAGCACAGTGTTTTAAAACAAAATGAATAAATAGTTTGTTAAAATATTATCAAAATAATTTTGAATATGTATGCGTTGTTGTAGCAGTACTATATACCTGTACAGATCCTTCCATCTCCAATATAGCCTTGTTTACATACGCATTCATATGACCCAGGTGTGTTGATGCACTTTGCTTGATTGGAACAGTCATCGGTACCCTTTTTACATTCATTTATATCTAAGTTAAGATTTTTGAATAACGAATCAAAATCAAAAATGTTTTCATAGTCATATAGTAATCTTATCATATATATACATATATATAATACATGTATATATATATTATATCAAAAACAAATAAAGTAACTATAAAAACACTAAAGATGTAAAAATATGTACTAAATTGAGTTATATTTCAGGTCTCCAAGACACTTCTTCCGACACACATCGACTGACAAAAGATGAACAATCAGTCAGACGCTGTAACAATCTACTCAAATACATAAACAAACAAAAATCGTTAGAATCTAATACTAATATATATGAATACATATATGTGTTGACAATAGGGTCTGTAAGTCTCGTTCAATGTTGATACTTCCGGGCACATTAATTGTACCCGGAAGTTGCATATTTAACAAAAACACGTGACGTTTCAAACAAATCTTGGGATGTCACAATTGTCAAACGTCATGTTTTGGCGGGAAACGTTTTAAAATTTAAATTTTATCGTGAATTCTCGGGGTCACATGACGAGACATACAGACCCTATACCAAATCATCGATACATTAGAGATGCTATGACATTTCCTTACTGGGGTAGTAACAAAATTACCTAACGTCCAAGAGCCAGTAGACAAAAGAAAAAAAAAACAGGCGCAAAACCACCAGAGAAAATGTCAACCGTAATTGGTCGGACTTGGTACAGGCATTTCAGAAGGAATGGTAGGTCAAACCGATTTACTGGCGCTCAAAGCCGCTCGTAGGGTCTGTATGTCTAGTCACATGACCGACGAGAAGGAATGAGAAGCATTGTTCCTGGGTACCATTACATAGGTAGTACTATGGTTGAATGTTTTGGTTTTCAATTCACAGATCAAATCAACAATCGCCTTCATTTTCAATGAACCAGCATATTTTTACATAAATGAATTATTACCTTTATACCTTAACTTAGGTAGAAATTAAATAAAATGGTGATTTTCGTGGAGACACGTAGTATCTATCAACCATACTCTTCCGATTATGGTAGATATCCTAAGGTAAAGAGTCTAGTCGATCCGGACTTTGTGGTATTAAGAAAAATGTCCAGAAAGTGAAATCGGTTGACGTATTGAATGTGAGTTTTGAGTAGAGGCGTCATAAGTTTCCGAATATCGATAGTGAAAGTAGAACGAGACTTACTCACCCGATTCCACTGCAGTAGTGTCAAAATTCAATTTAACTAAAGAGACAGCAGTTGTTGAAATGACTGTCTGCAGAACTGATATCTACTACCACTACTTTATTTTGTTATATGTCAAGATATGATTAAAAACTGATCACATTCTCTAATGGTGATCTTAACGTCTCCTGGGGTACCAAAAGCCCAGTGGATGAATAACTAAGTTTTTGCTTGAAAAAATATTTCAGAAAAATATTACCCAAAATATAACTTTTGTAAATGTAAATATCAAAAGACTATTTGCTAGTATCGATGTATATTGACTTAAGCCTTTGTTAAGATCGTTTAGCTATTTTTAATTGGATTCAACCTGATGTCAGGAAAAATAAGTGGTTGAAAAAGTAATATGAAGTCTAACATTAGAATAGCATTTAGATACTAAAAAATAAATTAAAAGTTTTTCATCAATTCTTTGACTTAATGATAATTGGGTCTCTTTATCTCATTATTTTTACTTCGATAATTTACATTACAACTGCAATTAAAATATTTCCCGCTAAAAATGACTTTTTTAGATGATGTTCAAATTTTTTATAGAAATGTAATATATACTAGTTCAAGATGCAACTTCCGGGTATATTTTATGTACCCGGAGTTTCATACAGGAACATAATTTATAGACCATATCAACCTGAATTTTTAATGTTTCTGACAAATAATACATCTTGAAGAAAATTTCCTTAACATAACTAAAGGCTGACAAGCTATGTGTGGTTATGACTTTCGAATATCTATGTAGCGACATCCACTATGAATCATCAGGCCATAATGCAAATGACAATGCAATCTTTTTGACTGGTACTAGTATTTCATTTGCTTATTACATACTTCGCTATAAAAATTTTGCTTTAATCGCTTTTGTTTACACAATAAGAAATGAAACTCAATCTCTTTTGCGTGAGTTTTCGTATGTATCTTTTGTTCAATTATTTTCAATCAAATTGTAGAATTACCGTCACAATTCCCATTAGCTTGGATAAACCCAGGTTTACACTGACAGATTTCTGATGCCTCGTCACATACAGTGTTTGTTCCTTCGCATTGGTTTATAGGACCTGGTACACAACACGGGGAATTCAGTTTGATGGCTGAAACCAACAAGAAAGGTTCACGTAAAATCTAATTTTCATGTTTAGTCAAAAAGCAATATTGACTAAAATATGCGTCATGAAAAATGGTAAATGTGGATTAAGGAAGTGGCAAAATTATTGACATATCTTAATTTATGATAGAAAAAAAACATAGTGTTTTTTTTTCTTCCTGCTAAATACGCATGAAATCAATGTGTGATATCAGTCGAGGTTCATATCTGATTTAAGCGAGTTGTGCATCAATATCTTTACCGTTTATTTAGCCGTAAAGTTAAAAATGCGAGTATTATCAAATTCTTTTCAGATCCCTAAAAATGACGAACTATTATTCACACTGCAAACCATAATATGCGGCAAACATGTTTAGTTTCAGCAACGATCCCTAGGAGACAGTCCGGCGCTCTGCCCTTGCATCTAAACTAATGGACTATTTTACTAGCGTAGGTAAAATAATTATGGATAATTACAGACTGGTTGAGTTAAAAAGTTTGTAGCAATATGATATTATTTAACATATTCAAGCCTTTAATCTTGCAAAAGATCAGACACGTGGGAAAGTTTCAGGGCATTGTCAAACTGTAAGTGCAAATTATAATGGAAAATAATTCCCTTTTCAGACATCGAGCTTTTTTTAAATAATGTTTTTTATATAAAATTATTTTTTATGCTTGTTGCTTTACCGATATTATCAACATGTCATTCATATATGGGTTTATCACTGAGCTGTCGGGTATATTCAAAGCAGAAGTTTTCCACAGGAATTATCATGGAAGCACATTGTCCGCAATTCAGATAATGCAATTTTCATAAATTGTTCAACAACAGCAGTAGAAGACCGAAGGAACAAAGGAGTGAAATTTACAAAAATCGAAGTCCAAAGACAGGGCCAAAACGATAACACAGAAAACAATGACGTTAGACACAAAATACAATGATGTGAGACAGATAAAAAGCACAGAAACAGAAACTATAACATTCAAACAAAGGCACTCACAGTGTAAACTCCAGTGAAACTGAGAGTGACATCGGGTGCTCTGGAATGGTAATCATGTCCTGCTCTGTTAAGAGCATCCGTCACACTACACATGAGGCAAATATGTTTTTCGAGGATCTGTTTGGTAGCTGATTGGTTAATGTAATATCTAACCCTTAGACATAACCAATAAAAATCAACGGTACGTGTTACTTCTCTAACCCTCAAACAGCACTATGGTAAAATTTTGAAATGTTTTGGAAAAAACCGTAGTATTCATACATTAACAAGGACAAACCGTTCCACAAACATCAGTAACAAAGACAAACCTAATATGATATACGAAACAACACAAAAACTTAAGCACTTACAGTGTGAACTCCCTTAAAACATTAGAGCGAAATCAGGTGGTCCGAAAGGGTAGGCATGTCCTGCTCTGTTAACAGCACCCGTCACACTGTGAGTGATTCAATCTGGGAAAATGTAAAAGTCGGTAGTCAAATCCGGGAAGACGTGAATCTAGCTGAAAATGTCCACTTACAAATTTCAGAAATTTAGATATCTTAATATAATGTGACTTAGAAACAACTTATAACAGGACATTTCTCACCCTCGTTTCTATGGAAATGTTGTTAACAAATGTCAAAAACTGATAAAAAAATCCAGAAAAACTTAGACGTATCTTTACTTAATATAGGATATTGACGGGGTAATCTACATGATTCCGTTCAATTGGCTTTGGGATTCAAATGTTACAGTTATACTGGTCTCTCAATGATACGGCCGATATCTGCATAAATCAATGATGGTTCTTTACCAAACTAATCGGGAAATTTTGAAATCAATTTTTTTCAATTTGTCACAATGTTTTGTCAGATGACTTTTATCCTGGAGCTATTTAGGATGCGAGCATTCCTTGACTGTCTTTCTAAATTATCTAATATGTTTTGTCATATTCTTTCCTTTTTTAAGATTGTGGTCTTTGTGTAAATATTGCACCTGTATTTGGCTTTATTTGTATGTTAACTATACTATAGGGACACTGGAGAAAGCGAAGGTTTCGGTACCCATAACCAGTTAAATCCTACCGCTAGCTCTTCGCAGTGCCGGTATCAAGTCCAGCTATCCCATGTTCCCATCGTTGTTTACGTTATTCTTTCAATTGGTCTTTTTTTGTTATGCAATTTCTGGTAGATCGTTGCATTTGATTTTAACTTTTCAGTCATTGTAAGTGTTTCTAATTATTTTCTCTGCATAATGTCTTTATTTGTTACTCAAAATATAAACAGATTTTTCTAATGAACACTTATTGATTCCGGTTAATGCTTGCTCAAGGAAGTTTTTCAGCCGAAATAAATTGATTGTCCATTGAAATTCCACTTGCAACTTGCATTTGATGTTATGGGTTCGGTGCATACAGTTGGGTGCTGGCATAACCTCTCATGAAGTTAACTTGGAGCAGTCATAAAAGCTCCTCTAAGTTAGCTTAGAACAGGTATCAAGTCTGATCTAGAACTGCTCTAAGTCTGCTCTAGAATCTGACCGCTCTGACTAGTCATGAACAAGTGTGACCTGCTCTACCCATGACAGTACTACCTAAGTCTGTTTTTGGCCATGACCGTTCTACTAAAGTCTGTTCTGACCATGACTGCTCTCAGCGGACCTGTTCTAGCTATAACTACACTCATAAAAGCTTTTGTCAAAGCCCTGACTAATTTGCATATCGTGCCCAATATACACGTATTTAATTAATTTTAAATTAAGTTATAGTATAAAAACAAGATTAATTAAAAAAAAAAAGAAAATTGCGGTTTTATTATTTACCTGTGTTTATGCAGGTTAATTTTAAAATATGAAAGATATTCCCTTTTTCGTAACATACCCGAAAGCTGAATCGCAATAGTTTTTCATAAACTTATTATTATAGAGTGAATAGATCGTGAATTTAATTATATGAAAAATGTCAATCCTTTACCTTTACTGAAACAAATAATCATTCAAAACATTTTCAAAATCATTCTTTATTTAAACCTAGGACTAATATAATTAGTCCCAGTTTCGGGTTTGAGAAACAAGAAATTCTGACAAATCCAATTTCATATCCATTTTAAATTCTAGGACAGACACGGCCGTCACAAGAGCAGATTTGGCAAAAACGGTCGTGACCAGAACATACTTGGCAAGAACAGACATCGCCAGAACAGACTTAGATAGAACGATCATGGCCAGAACAGACTTAGCAAAGACCATCTAAACAGCATTTAATTGAAAAGTTTAACAACATTTTAATTGTCTCAGCAAAGACCCATCTAAACAGCATTTAATTGAAATGTTTAACAACACTTTCTGATATTTGGATGATATTTTAACTTTAAATAATGACGACTTCAATACGTTTTATAAGGACATCTACCCTAAAGAACTTACTTTGAATAAAGCCAGTTCTGATAATCATTATTGTCCGTTCTTAGACATCAATTTTGATATAACGAATGGTAAATTAGATACTAAAATTTATGATAAAAGGGATTATTTCCCATAGTTAATTATCCATTTCTGGATGGCGATGTTCCATTAGCGCCATCATATGGTGTTTACATATCTCAACTTGTTCAGTTTGCTCGAGTATGTAATAACGTTTGCGATTTTAATGAACGAAATCTTTTCATAACTAAAAAACTATTACATCAGGGTTTCGTTATCACAAACTAGTTAAAACCTTTACTTAATTTTATCATCGATATAAAGACTTAGTTCATAAATACAATGCAACCTGTAAACATCTAATCAAGGCTGGTATTTCACATCCCTTATTTTACGGTAAGAGTAAAATATACTTAAACTCGCCTAACAAACTTATAAAACCTTTAAATCGTCTAATTCATAAGGGTTATAATTACGGTATTGTCGACAAGTCATTACGTATGGCATTCTTTGGTATTAACATTGATTTTTTGATAGGGTCTTTGCAATTTAACTAAACACATTCTAAATGTCTAAAATCTGTATTGCACGGACACGGGTTATATATTCCGGTATATACATGAAATCATTATGCTAAACTCCTCACAGGAAGGGATCTTGGTGGAAGCTGTATACTGAGGGTACATAACTTACTTTGTCAGTTGGTGATGGGTCTGGAGCTGGCATGTCAGTTAACTGTAAGTAGTCTCTTGTGATTTCATGTTTTTGTCCTTATATTTAGTTCTTTCAGTTTCATTTTTCACAATTGACTCAGTCCTGTTGCCAACTGAATTTTACTGTTGTTACGATTGTTTTTGATTTATCACATTGGCTGTAGGGGGAAGGTTTGGATCCAATAAAACTAGTTTAACTCCGCCGCAGCAGGTTTGCGCCAGTCCTAAGTCAGGAATTTATTAAGCCTTTGTGTGTCTTGTTCTTTTTCTAGTTAGTTTACTTTATGTCTATAGGAGTCTAGGATGATGTTTATTTCGCTGGACTTGATTGCTCTTTGTTCAGGGGCCGACTCCGACCTGCCGTTGGGTGTGGGGTTTTCTCACCGTTCATTGAAGATCTTATGGTGGCTTTGAGTTGTTATTACTCATCTTTGGGTCGTTGTCTCTTTGCCCGTTTCCCTTTTTTTTCTATTAGGTAGAACGGTCATGGCTAGAGCAGACTTAAATAGAACGGTCATGGCTAGAGCAGACTTAGATAGAACGGTCATGGTAGAACAGACATGGTTCTAGGACCAGAGCAGATAGGATTCTAGGACTGTTCTAATTCTGTTCCAAGTTAACTTTAAGTAACTTTGAGCTGTTGTCATGACATCTCTCCTAGTTAGCTCGGACATTAGGTTATGTCTGCACCCCACTGTAATTTATTCATATACACAGAATAGGATATCTTGAAAATTACAACCATCGACACATGTTGTACAGATTAAAGTTATACTAAATCCCTAACATGAAAAATTAAGCCGATTTGGTTTATTCCAAAGTGAAAACAATTGGCTATTTTTTGTCGAATTTAAGTAATTGCACTCATTCAACACACCGGAATACACACTTTAAGAAAGCCTACTTAGATAGTTTAAAAAAACGAAAATCATGAACTGTTTTGTAAATAAAAACGAGAGTTTAGGACCCGTTTCATCACGTGTAAAGGTAAAATTTCGGTCTAGAGAATCAAATTTTCTGAAGACTGTTCATATATAATTTCCATTAAAAATAAAACTGTTTCCGCAATTGAGAAATTTTATACACATCAATTTAATAAAAATGCAGCTTTGTGTTTTTTCGTATTTTTAAACCATTGGATCGATGCCATTGCTTTTGGACCAGAGATCCCCAAGGGTATTTACAAGTCAAATAGTCATACTTGTCTACCATTAAAATTTACCTTGCATTTTTG
>MJUU01047881.1:98676-128227 GCA_002080025.1 Modiolus philippinarum | reverse complement strand
CAGATCGATTTTTTTTCAGTCCTTTTATATCCCCTCTTTGAAATAAAACATGTTAACAAGAATATAACCTGCACGCATAAACAGTATAGGGCCACTTTTATAGTACACCACACAAAATTCTGGTATTAAAGTTTTATTCTTAATTTAATCTTTTAAGCTCCCTAATTTTTATGTAGATAGGTTAGATGTACCGAAATTTGGTATCAAATTGAAGCTTATTTAATATACTTTACAATGAACACAAGTTTGGGCACGTTTTGCTATTTTTGTGATCTGGGGATGCAAATAATATACCCCTCCCCCTGCCAAAAATAGCGATAATAACGATTTTTAAGCTTTCAATTCCTTTCAGATAAAAAAATCTCTTCGTTTGATCTAGTTTTTATGCCTAATATATCAGTTGTGATACAATGTTGAAAAATAAGACCATTAAAAGTCCTTAAAATTTTGATTTTCGGTATAAAATTTTTGAAATTCGAAATTTTTGGAATTTTAGATATTTTCACAATTTCGTCTTTCTTACTTCTTGATCGTATAAATTGAATATATATATAATAATTGCCAATGCAATAATGATTTATGATATATAAGCAACAAATTACGTGAAAAATTTTTAGAGTCAGCCTTATTGTGGGATCAGAAATGCCAAAATCAGCACCCCTACCCTTAAAATTAAGAGAAAATTTAAAATATTCAGGCTCTAAATCATAAAAAGATAATGTGTAATGCAAATTATTGTGTGCATTTCACTAAAGCAGACATGCAAAAGCCCATTTAAGTAGATTCAAACTTTTAAGGGGTCTTTTTGGCCCTTCTGCTCAAAATTTTATGAAAAATGGGAATTTTCCGTTTTTCAGATTTATTGCTAATTTGACTTACCGATGTAAAAACTTCACGAATTTGGTATCTAACGTAAAAAATGTTGATAGAATATTGTTTCACAATATCTTAGCTATTAGAAAGTATGCTTTTCAACATTTTAGACTAACTAAACACTCATAAATTGCAAACATATTACCCCCCCCCCCCAAAAAAAAAAAAAAAAAAATCAACACAATTTATTTCATTTTATACAGCTTGAAAAGCCTGAACATTGTATATAAAGGTCCAATAATATAACATATCAAACACAAAAATGCACACAGACTCCCATATATAACAAATAAGATCGTGTGCGTGGTTTATGGGCAGTTATACAACAACTGAACTTTGAATTTTGTAACATTCCGAAATCCGGAAAATTCCCATTTTTCACGAAAATCGCCAAAATATTCAATTTTACCCATATTTTCTGCTTAAAATAGCATATTACGATATATCAAATGCATTTTTTAAAAGAAAGTGAAAATATTAGTATGTTTTGTGATTTTGATTTATCATGAGAAAGCGTGGTATAAATTGTAGAAAATTAAAGTTCAAGAGACCAAAGGACAAATCAGATGAAAGCCACCGGGAAATTTGTCGACCTCAATGGTCCTTACTTGTAACTGGAATTTCAAAAGAAATGGTGGGTTAAAGCTTTTTTATGGTGCACCAAACCCCCTTTCTTTCTGGTAGTGTTCGGTAGTAACTCAACAGCAATTGCTATTGAAAGGTCGTAGACATTAAAGGAATGATCATTCCAGTGCAAAATAAAAATGAGTCTTGAATCAGAGTTTGGATCGAAACTTCAAATTTGTCCACAAGGGACTGATATATATTAAAGAACTTTAATTTTAATGATCGTATGAGACGGAATGTTTGAAGACTTGATGATAAGGTGATCAAAAAATACTTGTGTCTGATGAGAAAGTTTTCAAATGTGCGTTAGGTCTTGTGAAACGAATCGCCTGTGAATCATACCACCGTAAACAGGTGAAGCTTCGATGTAAGGGAAATCGTGCCTTTTGTCGTAAATGTTAGTTCTAAAATTACTGTTTTCGTCAAATTCGATATTTTAGTCAACGAAAGATGTAGATCTAGTCGTTTTTGTCGTTTTCTTTATCTCTATTTCCTTTGAATGAATGATTGGGATCCACTAAGCAAAAGATGCATTATTAATGGAAAGAACATCATCAATATATCTTAAAGTGCGACGGAAGAATCTAGCAGCATTTTTTTTATGATCTTGTACGAGTCCCAGGAGAAATTCAGTCTTGAAAGAATATAAAATAATTTTAAACTTAAAAAAATGAAAGGTATAGTATAGTCACTTGTACAGTCATTCATGGAGCATGTTTAAAAAAAACAGACTATATCAGTATAACTTGATACTCTGCTACGATACTGTGCCTTCATGTTGTTAGCAAACTGATATTAATGAAGTACTTGAAATGTTAAAATTACAGTTTGATATTGCACTGACGTTGAATACAGGTAAAAGTATGTGCTAAAAGACATTATATTTCAAATGTGGCTTTGTTTATAAAGTAAAAGAAAAAGTATATAGAACAATGAGGTTTATTAATGCATTACATTTTATCATAGTTATTCAACCATAATCTTTGTTATTGTTTTTAATTGTGCATAAATTAATGTATGGGTATAAAGATTTATTTGCAAAGGCGTGCAGACATTATTCTAGAACCAAAATCCGGCCAGAATTGTAGTACTCTTTTAGGTCTGCTCTCATCGAACTTCAAAATATGTTATCATGTTATGACGCTATTGCAAGTCAATTTTTAATTGGGGATAATGTCTGCACACTACTGCAGACTCGAACATATTGAGAGTTAAACTTGATTTTGCCACGATCTAACGATTAATAGGCAATTTGTGAAAGTTTTAAGCCGTTTCATGTATTTTGTAATATTTCTTTTAAGTTTAAATTATACATACATTACTGGAAACTTGAGCAAAGAATTATGGTCCAAAGCCCTGAAATACAAATGGATAGTATTCACTGTGAAAGATATATAGATAGCAATGTGTAGGAAACAAATTTACAGACTCTTTGGTATTTTGTAATATTATTAATTTGATATCGTTTGAGAAATTTGTTAAGTGGAGATCTGATCACCTGACCCACTGTATTTTTAGAGATTGACTAGGAAACAGTATATTAAAAAGCTATATGGCATGTTACTAAAAATATTAATGCATATGGTAAGTTTCTATGAATATTGCTTAGTTCATTTTGATGTATTTTTAAAGAATTAAATTTCATGTTTAAAAATGGATAACAGGAAACACCTACAATGGCTGAAAATTATAATTACATGCAACAATTTCTAAGGGAACTACACAAGAAAAACATGTATAAGACAAAAGACAAACATAGACAACGATAGGAACTCGGGACAGCCGGACTTTGTACCGGCACTAGCAAAAGCCAACGATAGGGTTAAACCGGTTTATTGGTACCCAAATCTCCCTTTATCTGTCCCGTTTCCCTATAGTACATGTATATATTACACACACTAAAATCGTATTATAGTGTTTTAAATTCTAAATATTATTTGTTGAAATATTTCAATTTTATCTTGCATTTCATTATATAGACATAGATAAAAATGACGTTTTCAGTGTTTCTGTAAATTAATAATATTGTAGTTATATGTTATATCGACCTCACACACAGACTATAATTGTATAATATCTACACAAAAATATTTTGCAGCTCGACCTTTTACATGTACCAATTTTACTTTTAATGTTTTTCTATTCTGACATGAGGTACATACCATGTCTGAGAGAGTAACGGCCGCCTTTGTTATAGGTGAATTAATCATTTAAAAACCTCTGTTTAAATGAAAATATGTTTTTCGGCTTGCATTACAGTACATAGTTGGCAAGATCTCTCGCACACAGATTCTGGATAAATGTAAATAAATGCAACAATGCGTATAACAGTCAACTGTATATAATAGATGGCTAATTTGATGATCTGTTCATCATTTTCTGATACCGATTCCATGGTTCCATTAGTTTACAATACGTACATCCCAGACCTAGATTTTTTTTCTTTTGGCAAACAGTCACAAGTCAACAACTGATATACAATTCGTGACTTAGTGTAGAGCAATGACAAAAACTGAACCTCTTGCAGGAGTTATACTTTTGTAATTTAAGATAATGGTTCATCTTTATTTTGCTTCTATGTATTTAGCATTAAATTATGTTGTCAACATGTTTGAACTTGTAACAATGACATTGTATTTGCCAAATGAAATGCATTGTGTTTAGGGTTCAGTTTTAATTTTATACGAGCATAAGATCTAATACATTCATCACAATAACAACTGCTCTGAAATATATGTGCATTTTGGCTGTGAAAAATTAAAATTTTCTTGCGAAATCTTCTAAGGTGGCCCAGTTATTATTACATTTTTGAATTTCTGTCAGATCCCATGTCGCTTCTGGATTTCTCACGTCTAATGCTGAAATAAATTTGCACACGGACCCTCATTTTGTATTTCATTAATGTTTTCTATTGGTCAAATTAGGATATTTTCTTAAAATTCTTGATATTGCAAAAAAAAAAAAAAAATGTTAAACAAAGGGAAAAACAAGAAAAATCCATTTTCCTGCCAAAATTTTCAATGTCTTGTATGTCATATATTTTTTTCTCACTTAATCTACAGTGCTTAATCAATTCAAACAGGTTTCAAGAAACCCATGATATAAACAACATCAGGGGTTAGCCTATGTTACATTGCAATTCGATGCTACTTGTTTCGTAAACGAATCTCAAAATTGTCTGTGGCTAAGTAGTTTGATGATGCATTACTTATTACTTACACACTTTGTAGAGCTGTTAACTTCTGGAAGAATCCGGTCGGTATGGACGTCAAATTATTTTGTGACAAATCCCTTGAAAATTTAATTTCGTTATTTCACTTCATGCTTATAACTGTAAACCGGGAAATTTTCGCGCCTTCTTTCTTTCGCGGTACATAAACAGGCTTTTAGTTCGAGCTGTTTTGAATTCGCGCTACCAAATTGTTGACCATTAACTTCAATAAAAGACAAGTGTATTCATGCCGTTTTATTTTCGCGATTCCATTTCAAACGCGAAAATCGCGAAAATAAAATTGCCGTGAAAATTTCCCGGTATACAATAAAATGTATTTACTTATCATCAATTCTTTAAGAAAAGGTAATATACTTTTCTATTCTTTATTTGAAGAGAGTAACAATAATCAAACTTTGTTATGGAACTAATGCTAACTATGAGATAAATTTTTGAAATAGCTAATTTGGGCTGATGCCTCTGCTGTTTGACTGTTAGCCCCGACGGTATTCACCAACCCTGTAGCCAGTACTTCGGTGCTGGCCCGAAAACCGCTTTAATTTGAAAAATGCTATTTATCTAAATTTAAGCAAATGCTGTTTAAAACTAAGGATTATCTGCCTCTTGCATAGCTCTGTCCTTAGCTGAGTTTTGGCTTTTCTATTTAGATTTTATTGGTGATTTGTTCTCTATTATATTCTATACATGTCCTAAGTGTTTTTGGTTTGAGCTGCACCGAAGAGACATACGTTGTCGAAATGTGCATATGCAGAAATTAAATTCACAATAACTTCGATATATTTTTATTCTATAAGATATTATTTTGGCACAGTATAGTCACATAAAAAATGCATATCGGATTGCCTTAAATATTTTCAAACTATCTAGTATTTCGTACAAAAATGCGGTTTCCGATCGAATCCAAAGAGAAACTATGGTTATTATAGGTTATAAACAGGATAAACTACTTTCATTGGTTGATGGAATTCTCCATAATGGTTTCCGTTTCTGATGAGATCAGCTAAAAAAGAGTAACTATGATATTTTTTTCTTGTCCTCTGCTACGATTATGTAAAGTGTTTCGATTTAAACTCCAATTTTTAATTTCAACAGTTCTCCGCACGATTTAGCTGAAATATTGCTGAGGTTGGCGTAAAACATCACTCAATCAATCAATCAATCAACCAGTTTCTAATCTCAATCGGAAACTGCAGTTATCGTACAAAATATCAAAAAGATACAAAATATATCTCCCAGAATATTTGACATTTTTTTGCGATTTACATGATATATCGCACGGAAATCCTGTAGAAAGTAAAAAGATATTTTGCATTCATGACATTCATAACATTCGATACGGTTAAACATATTGTGTATAATTGGATTTAAAAACATTCTTATTTCCTGATCAATGAATGATTGCAGGGCGATGTCTACTTATCAACCAACCACACAAGCTGTACGTGCTGTACAAAATATACATTTGACATAGAAAATGTCAATCTCAGTAGCTTCAGTTTCAACATAAATAACGTCAAAAACTTTGATGAGATTCCATGCATATGTTCTAATAATTATTGATTTGTCAATAATTTCTAGATTTTACTTGTAACAATCTGCTTCCATGGTTGATCTACTTACGGAATTCATATGGAACAATAAGATGAAGAACAGCAATAAATATCCTGTTCCATAGCTTAGCTTTGCCATCTATTTGTAGAAACTTTGCTTCATTTGAATTTACTCTACATGCCTCATTGCTAATGGTTAAAAAGATTCTATGAATGACAGTGATAACACAGTGTAAATACTTATTCTCTCATCATAGGTAAAGTTTAAACCGGTTCTGACACGTTACATAAAGTTTCATATTCAGCGTTAGTTGAAGAAAGCCCCGTGGCATTTCCCACCAAATCTTTTCTGAATACAATTCACGGTGTTTGGCATTTTTCTTTTGATAAAAAGATTACACCGCTTAATCCAGATTATTACCATAATTTATCCATTGATCATAGTGAATTTTTTTTCCAAATTATAAAATGGTGAGCCTTTCAATAAAAAAATATTAAAATTTAGTTATCTGTAGTTGGGAAAATCAATATTGAACGGTATCTGGTAGTGTAACCTATATTCGGTATATAATGTATAACAACGAGTAACATTCATGTGATAAAATTTGATTATTCGGCGACGTTGGAGATCCAGGTTTAGAGTTTTGTTTTTTGTTTGTTTGTTTTTTTTTAATTTTTTTAAGGACTGAAACTTATCGCACTTTTAATATTTGAATAGAAACATTCACATAAACCCACAAAACCGAAAAAAATGATTTTCATGTGAAACATATTTACAGACTAGTTAATGATGTTTCAATTCCCTCAAACATTCCAGCATTTACTCCATTCAACATGTTTGCGCCTAACTCTCTGTAAAATATAAATAGAATATAACAAATATATTAGAAACATTTACCAGTTTTTTTATTAGTCTGTAACATGGACATAATCATAGTGTCAATAATCTATCGGAACAATGGCAAATAAAGAGCAGGACATGCTTACCCTTCTGGAGAACCTGATATCACTCTTTAAGAGTTTACACTGTTAGTGTTTTATATTTCTTTGTTGTATTTGTAGTGTTCGCGTTTTGTGGTTGTGTTGCGTCTTTGGTCTTCCATCTTCTTGTGTTCTTACTTTGGCCTTGTATTTGGACTTTGATTTATATAATCTTGTTTTATGTTCATTCGGTACTCTTCTGTCGTTGTCCGATATAGTTAAATACAGTTTTGTTTTTTTAATGAGGATGATACTTTTCCGAGCGTTTAGAGATTTGTATAAAAAGTTCAAAAACTCTTATTTACAAGATATATTTGATACTAGTCAAAAACATGACATCTTTCTGCTGAATCGATAAAATTTTGTTATCGGAGTGTGAAGTCATTAAACAAGGTCCACAATTCGTATGTTTATAATACTATAGCGAAACGGGACAAATGAAGGGGAGGTTTGGGTACCCATTAACCGGTTAATCCTACCGCTGCATTTTGCTTGTGTCGGTACCAAGTCCGGCTGTCCCGAGATCCTATCGTTGTCTATCTTTGTCTTTTGTCTTATTTGTCTTTTTTCTGTGTAGTTCCTTGGCGGGTAGTGGCATGTATTTATAATTTTCAGCAAATGTAGATCTTTCTTGATATCCATTTATTTCATTAGTCAGGGCGTCACATTTGTAATGTTGGACAACGACAAAAATGTTTGACGTCTTAACTGATTTTGAACAAAGCATGAGAGAACAGTTTCTATCTAGACCGTAGAATAAAAAAACAATCTCTTACCCTGATCAAGAAAAAACATAATAAGGTTGTCTCACATACCTATTTTAAGTCCTTTGAGCTATCTTTATCTCAACCCACGGGTGACAAAATACATTATGACGTTATTAACGTCATGGTAAGTTGCCTAAACATGGACTGGTTGTACAGAAACATGTAGTTTGCTTTTTTATTGTGATAAAAACAATCAAAAACAAGTGAAAATGCAAGAAATTAGAAATATCTGAGTTCCATCGGTAAAATTTCAATGGTTCTCTCGGCAACCCTCGTCAGAGAAATATAAAAATCTTACCCTTGGGTGTCTGAGATTTCTCGATCTTGCACTTTAAATGGTGTTATACTGTGTAAGTCTTTTGTTTGTTTGATTTATCTTTATTTTCATTGTTTTTTTTTAAGCTTTAAACAATCTTCAGTAAAATAATACTTATACATTAAGTTTGTAAATCACTCACTTTGTCCAATTCCCTAGGTGAGAGTTTATACTTTTTCATGACATTAAAGTAATTTCCGAAATTGGTTCTGCTCATGATAAGTAGCGTTAGTGTAATAGAATACAATAAACTTCTCTCAATTCATTCTAGAAGTATCTCAATTGAATGTCTGTAAATTTTTTCGTATTTTTTTTTTCATGTGCATATTTAGAAAGTATTTATTTAACAACCTACTTAATTAAGAATATATATTTAAAATATTGTTTTTATCGTAGAGATGCATTGATAATGTATTGTTCAATATTTAAATCAACCAAGCCTTTATTCTTAACTTTTGGACTTCCTTGATAGAGCTCAGTTGCTTACTAATAGACTCTTTAAGCAAGGGTACGTTACAAAAAACTTAAAGTCAAAACTACAGAAGTTTTACGGTCGACATGAGGATTTTATGGATCGCTATGAGATGTTTGTTTCCCAGATGACAACAGGTCTTTCCCTCTTCAACTGATGATTGTTTTTCCTCTATCGGCTTTGACTTTACTACCGGAGTTGACATGTTCAGCACGGCGAGTGTCTTATAAGAAGCAGGAGATGCTTAACCTACCGGTACACCTGATCTCACCCATGGTTTTTATTTGGTCTGTACTGTTCATCTGTATGTGTGTTTTCATTTTTTCTTTTTTGTCCAGTACTCAAGTGGCGTCCATGTTTCTTAGTGTTTCCGATGTTGCCATTGTCAATGGATGTTCGTTCTTTTGACTGACGGTTCGGTTCTCACTTACTATGTTATGCGAGTAAAAATGTAGATTCAATGTCAAGCATTAATAATTGTTATTATTGTGTTCGAATCGCTTGGTAGTTTATATCATGCAGATTTATTTTTCCAATACCTTAGGCACAAAAGGATTATTTGCACTTTATCATATCATTTTACTTACAACACCCGTAGAGATGTAAAATTCTGGAAGATTCCTGCAGGTATTGACGTCAATTTGTTTCCTCGTAAACCCCTTGAAAAAAATACTTTAAAATATTTCACTGCATGTTTGTATATATTTTCTATTTCATGCTTTATCAAATAAATCTGTATCTCCTCCTTTTCACTGGTGAACATTACATTATTTTGACGTGGTACCAGACTTGATACTTAGAAAAGCAAATAGTTAAGTAGCGGCATAAACTCTATTAATCAAAGTTTAAGGTAGTGTGCATCCCAAAAAGTCATTTAAATGCTTTATGAAGTACTTCTGTTCTCCGTTTAAGCTTCAGCAAGGAACCGTTCGCACTATTTGCACTCCAATTTCAATCAAATAAATAATTCTTTGTCGATATTGACTTTTCATCTACACAAGCTTGATGTTTCCTTGATGTAATTTAAGTGCCAATGTATTACCTCAGCCGAACCCAGTTTGCATCTTATCTCATAGTTCTGCAAATATCCATTCTGAATTTAATTTTGTTGTTACACAAATTTTGAAGAGAAAAGTATTGAACTTTTTTTTTCAATCTGATACTTCTTTTCAAGTTATATCCATTTTAAAGTACTAAAATATAATATATCAAATTGTTTACCGCAGTCCTTGCAATTTTACAAAAACTTAAACTGCTTGTTTGTTTTCGTACAAAACATTATCAAAACACAGAAAAAATGTGTTAAATGCAAAGAAAGCCCAATTTTCCTTTTTTGCTACAGGGAAAGGGTACATTTTTGCATCCTCCTATCATAAATAGTTCATATATTGCACAAATGCACATTCATTTTACATGTTCTATAGGTTTTATGTTAACCTTTAATTTTATTCCAAATGTTTGTATATTGCTTAATCTGGAAAAAAATCGTTCCGGATCATAAATCTTGGCTGCATAGAAAATAAATAAAGAATATGGCTAACTGTTATATTTAACATATCCTTTATAGCATAAAGCTTACAAATAAATCTAATGTAATTATTTAATTAATACATATTTACAATCTATTCAATGATGATTCAAGTCCTTCGAACATTCCAGAACTTATTTCTGTGAGCATGTTTTCAGCTAAAAGCCTGCAATATAAACATAGAAATATCAACATAGGAAACATCCTACATTTTCATAACAAGTTAAAAACATAAACAGAATGATAATATATCTAATCAGAAGCGATGCAAATTAATAATTATGTTGCCATGAGAACCAAACAGCGAAAAAAACCTCACTCGTTCCCCAAGAATTGAAAGTATTGCAATGCTTCGCACATGATACCTGTTTTATTGTCAACTGCTTATGGTATTTGACAATGAAACACTGGGTATCGACATTACAGAATGTTAGGTTGAATGCTTTTTGTCAAGAATCAATTACTAATACCATACAGGTTATTCTCAGTTTTGAGAGCCTAATGGTGACATTAACATGAAGAATATTAACTGTACTGTTCTTAGTTTCTGTACCACAACTCAGGCTTTTTTTAAAAATTACATAAACAGTGAAACGATATGTGTACATGCACATGCGTCAAAGTTCTTTCAAATACCCGATAAAACCAAAGCCTTTATTTTTGTACTTAATCTTTTAATCATCATTAAAATCATTCATTCATTTGATTTTTTTCAAAATGTAAATGAACAGATATAAAGCATGCCACTAGTATGTAAACTGTCTGACACCTCACATGCTTTTTATCTTTTTTAATATGTCAGCCAAAGATGAAGTCGGGGTGACATGTTGTTATACCACGCTTCTTCTCATTGCTGTACTTTTCTATTATTATTCAAAATTTTTTTTCCGGAACATTATTTGTAAATGGCTGAATGAAATGACTTCAAACTTTTCCACAAAGTTGTTCCACCATCTGAAGGTGTATGCGAAGGAATACACAATTTCAAAACGGTTATTATTTCCGAGATGGCCGCCGTTTTCCGTTTAAAATTTAGTATTGAATATCTCAGGGACTGCTTTGAAGAAATGGTTATATCTTTTTGAATTTTTAATAAGATAAGCAGAATGAATTCATTTGAAAAGAAAATTCAAAGAGGCTGCAATTTGCAAGATGGCGGGCAAAATACATAAAAATTTCAACTTTGTCAGATTTCAACGAAAATTTATTTTTAGGTAGATTTTGAGATTGTGAGGCTGCGAATGAAATTCGAAACAACTTAATGTTTTCATAAAATTGAAATACAAATTAAAAAGGGAATACCTAGAGAAAATATATATTACATTTATAAGACCAGTTTTAGAATATTCATTAGTAGTATGAGACAACTTTAGGCAAGTAAATTCAAATCGACTAGAAAAGGTACAGCTGAAAGCAGTACGAATTGTTACTGCACTTCCATCTTTTGCTAGTATAAACTCAATCTTTAATGAAATTGGTTGAAAAAAACTCAAAACAAGACAGGAAGTTAAACCATTACTGTTATTTTATTAAATTTTGAATAATCAAACATCTGACGATTTAACAGAACAAGTTCCACATTCAGTTGCTGCAACGAATTCCTACAATTTAAGGAATAGCAAAAATATTTCACAACCAATTCATAGATAATCATTGCATCAATGATTATACTTTCCTGCTGTAATAAAAGAACGTAATTCATTGGATCTGAACTTGCGTCAATTGCCAACTTTTTCGACTTTTCAGCATAAACTCCACCAAAGACATCTTTATCACTTAAAAATGTAAATATTTCTACAGCAGCGATAGACAGTTGAGTGTTTCGTAAAAACTGTCTCTCATTAAATGGAGATTTATTTCATTTAAATTTAGAATATAATGCTTCTTTCTCATGTGGATATATTAATGAAAATGTTGAACATTGTTTATTAACTTGTGTCAAATATTCTGACAAGAGAAATATTTTATTTACAAAACTTAATACGTTTGATCTTGGTGGACTGAATATAAATAAAGAAATTTTATAGAAATGAACAATTTCATGATGAAATAAATATTGCAATCTTTTCAAAAGTTCATAAGTTCCTTAAAGACACCAAACTGATAATTTCCTTAAACAACTACACTCTTAATTAAATATATCATATGTTTTTTTATAATTAAAATATACTTTCGTTTCCCGTATATAACAATACAACGCCCTCGAACGATCACTCATTTTTGTTTATATATTTTTAGTGAAGCGTAATTATTAATATGGTACTTAATTGTTACATATGTGTAATCTTTGATATCAAAATTTAACTTACAAAACATGTACTTATACGTTGTAATCCATAATTAATAATAAGATTATAATTCAATATGAAAATAGTTGCACTTTAAATCGATAGTACAGGTCGCAGCTTTAATATTCCATGTGTTCGATTTATCAGAATGATGTACTTGACCTGAAATACAAAATATACGCTTCACTAATATGGCTATATCAGCGTATTATTTCATTTATTTTCCTATTATTTCTTGAATGTCATTCGTGGTTTTTTTTTCTTTCTTCTTGTCTTCATTAATTAGAATTTTTTTTTAAATTCAGGTATATAGTGTTCAATTATGTCTAATTTATGTATGTATTGGAGAGGGCAATGCTAAGCTGCAAAACTTGTGTCCAATCCAATTGTTTGATATTGGTATTGAACAATAAAATACGTTTAAAGTATATAATCATATCTCATTTCGTTACAATTTTGGCATTATATGAGTTGAAGCATTTTCCCTAACAAGACTTTATTTAATTAGATTTTAATTTCACAAAAAAACCATCTAGATTTGTTATTGCACTTTTAATAAATCTTCAATATTTGGGTCTAGTTTTTTAGCTTGACATTTGATCAAAATATTAAAAAAATAGGGTCATAAACTTCATATTATTATTATTACCTTCACTGGCAGCATTACTGGCGTTGCAACAAGAGAACTGCACAAGAAAAACACAAATCAAGACAAAATCAATAGAAAATTGAGATGGCTGCACTTGTAATGACACTAGCAAAGGCGAACGGCACGATTAAACTGGTTTATGGGTACCCATAACTCCTCTTTCTCTCTCCTTTGTCCCAAAAACATAATAACATGCCCAAATAAAACCCTACATGGATAGGTAACCAACTCAGAGATCCCAATTTTAAAAACGAAAAATAAGACGAAACGAGATTTAGATGGGCGGGTCAAAAAGTCCTCACATCTATACTGCCTGTGAACTCAAAGGGCCTAGTCTGCTGTTTAATCACTGTTGCACTGGGGAAAAAGGGGTTACCTAGACATTTTCATGTATTTCAGTAGACATGGGCAGCAATTGAGAGGCAATTCTACATGCTTCTCTTGTCATTGCATCCAAAAACCAATTTAACAGTGATAATAGCAAAATATGGCGTCAATAACCCGTATTACGTAAAGAATTTAAGTTCTTACAATTTGTTATCAGTTTGAAGCATTTCTAACAACACTACCATTAAACTACTATGAAAAATGTCGAAATAAAACGATGTTAAAGGGACCCTCTTTAAGATTAGGAGGCAAATACATTGTTGACAAGTTATTATCGTTAGTTGGAGCATATCATGCGATGCTTTTGAGTTGGCGTTTTTTCGCTACAATGCTGTAAACGTGGAAATTTTCGCGTGGGGGTAGTTTTTGATATATTCGCGATAAGGAAAGAATCCGCGAAAATCCTCCCCCCCTCCCGTGTGAGTACTTTGGTTGTGAATTGCCCTATGTAAAAGCAATAACATTGTGGAATATGAAAGGCCTTGAGCGCGAGAATAACCCCCTCGAGAAATGTTTGTCAAACAAATTCGCGAAAAAAAACACCCTGCAAAAATTTCCACGATTACAGTAAGTGAAAGTGTTTGGCTTGTCCAATTCGTTTTCTTGGACATAGATGAATGTATAAAAATGGCTAACAGCAAAACACGTACAATGGCTGAAAATTATAATAACATGCCACAATCTGCCATGTAACAACACATGAAAAACACGAATGAACAAACACAGACAACGACAGGAACGACAGGAACTCGGAGAAACTCGACGAAAGTCTTTCTTTCAAATAATAGCAACAGCATTAGAAGTTCTTTCGAGAGGTCAAACCTTGTATGTTTTACAAAGATCTCTTAATTTTAACTCTATTTTCTTAAAAGACAGCCAAGGAGGCGATATAGAATACTTATCCTTAGCAAAGAAATATTTTGTTGATGACTTTGGTAATAATTTTATCTTTTAACATATTTAAATTCTTTATTCTCAGTTGTATGGTTTTATACAATTATTGTGTCTTTGATAATAGTTTGACACAAGAAATTCTATGGCCGTCACCATAGCATCATTGAAAGATATGACGTGTCAGTATCCCAAATGAAAGTTGACATTTTCAGCTAGATCCACGTCTTTCTGGATTTGACTACCGAATTTGACGTTTTCCCGGATTGAATCACTCACAGTGTGACGGGTGCTGTTTACAGAGCAGGACATGCTTACCCTTCCGGAGCACCTAATGTCTTTCTCAGTTTCACTGGAGTTCACACTGTGAGTGCCTTTGTTCTGAATGTTGTGGTTTCTGGTTCTGTGCTTTGTGTCTGTCTGGCGTCATTGTTTTTGTATCTAACGTCATTGTTTTCTGTGTTCTCGTTTTTGCTTTGTCTTTGGACTTCGATTTTCGTGAATTTCACCCCCTTGTTCCTTCGGTATTCTACTGCCGTTGTTTTTGTTAATTCATTGCCGAAGTTAGTCGATATTCGGTTTCCTATCTTAAGAATTTTCAAACTTCTTTATCAGCATTGATATAAAAGTTTCGCCCAAGTGTCAAAGCGATATGTTAGCATGGAAAAGTCTCGGCTTCTAGAGTAGTTCTTTCATTACAGGTTATAGCAGATTGTTTTAAGAAAACCTTCTGTGTTTTTGTAAGAAAAGGAAATGACAAGAATGTTCCGGTGTTAAAGTGAAGGTTAACAAGTTTTGAATAACTAGTCAAGAAAGAAATACCTGCGATGTCGATAAGAAATTCCCCTATCAACATAAAAACTTTCAACAATTCAAATGTTCATTATATTAGATATGTGTATTTTATTGTTCTACGTATATTACATTGTGAATTTAAAGAAAAAAAAATCTTTGCCTTGGTAAAATTGACAAGCTCAACCCTTAAATAGTATTTAGCAGATAGAAATAATGACCTCTTCAATTGTTTTTTCTATTTCTAAAAACATGTAATTAGTCCATTGGCTGGAATAACTCCCCGTGCAACCCCAACTTATGAACCCCACCCATATTTTTCAGTCCTTCTATATCCCCTCTTCAAAATTAAGCATGCTAACATGAGCAAAACCTGCATGCAATGTTGGAACAGGCCCCTCTTTTTGATCCACCCAACAAACTTTTGGAAAATTTAGTTTTTGATCAAAGTTTTTCTTTTGATAGCTTCAAATTGTTGATTGGTACCTTTCAGTTATGAAAAAGAATGGTACAAAATCATAGGCTATGGTATTAACTTTCCAAAGTACGATTTCTATGCCAAATACGTTATAAAAACCTTACCCCTACCCCTTCGAAATGTTGATGTGAATTTGAAGATTGTTCTCGAAATTCTGTCAGTTCAATTGTCCTTAGAAACCAGAATGTTTTTCATTTCATAATTCTTCGAAATGTTTTTAGTCTTTCAATGTCCATTCTTAAAAATTAAGCATGTTATAATAATGTTGATATGTTTTGAATGACCAAACTATAACTTTTAAATAGATAAATAAAACACATCTTTGAATATTTAGTTTTGTCAATGTTTCGTCTTATCTTGCCTATGGGTGGTTCAAATTCATGACAAGTGGAATAAAATGGAAGTACAAAATGTCTTCTTTACAACTGGTACAAATTATGACAATTTTGAAGTATTATAAACTTCCTACATCCATAAAACTTACCCCTACCCAAACAAATTTACTCTGAATTTTTTTTGTCTATGTTCGCATAAAAATTACAAGAACATGCAAATTGTGTGTTGTATATGACAAGTTTGCATGAATTTTATTGTGATTTCGTATTTTAAAAGACATTTGTTGATTTAAATCGATATCTTGCCCAAAATTGATGAAAAATGGGCATCTTGCATTTCAGATTTGTCCAAAGTTCACTGTTAAATTGTTATACATGCAAAATCTGGAGGATATATCTGCATATTTGCCATCTGATTGATCTAAGCGATACATTAGTTTTCCTAAAACATTGTTTAGGAAAATAAGGAGAGTTTAATCTAACTATGAATACCGGAAATATTACCCCTTTCCCAACAAATTTTCCCTAAAATTGTCAATTTTTTCTATATGTTCGCATAAAATTAACCCAAACACGCACATTTGTGTTGAATATGACAATAAACACGCACATTTGTATTGAATATGACAATATTGCATGATTTGCATCACGATTTGGTATCTTGAACAGCCATTTGTTGACTTAAACTCAATATTGTGCCAGAAATTGAGGAAAAATGGGAATTTTCAAGATTTCAGATTTTGCCAATGTTCACTGTTAACCGGTCCGTGTAACACTTAACAATTCAAAATCCTTAAACTTTTTGAAATTTTAATATTTCAAAAATCGACCAAAAATCTAAAATATCAAAATTTCAAAATGAAGGAAAGTTTTAAAATTTTGAAAATTTAAACAAAGTTTTAAAATTTAAAAAATTTCAAACTTTTACATTTGGACATTTGATCAAACTTCAAAATGTGTAATCTGAACTTTCATATTTGATTATGTCGCTTTTTTAAAAGTTAGAATTTTAGATTTTTGACTAAAAATACAAAACTAATATAATCACTGCAACAATATTGTGAATCGGATAGTTTTTTACCGGCATACAAGCAATATAGTCTACTGATAATCGATATAAAGAATATAAAGATTATTTCAGTTAAAAGATGGGAGAGGTGGGATAGATAAGGGCATTAATCTACATTTGTATTCAAAATTATAAAGCATCTAATTTAAAGATACACCATTGACGTCAATTCCTACCTTTGAAGGTGGCAGGAACCCGGGGGTAAAGTAAATTGACGGGCACTGTATTAAAGTGGGCGAGAATCGAAAATAGAATGTGAAGAACGTAGTTGTTCCTTTGATTAACCAAAAATACATATATTGCGCCCGGCCAAACCGTCCGTTAAAAAACAATTTCAAAAATATTCTCCTCTGAAACTGAGGGGCCAATTGTACCCACACTTGGCCTGAATCGCCATAATGGTATGTAGTGTCAAAATTACGTTCGATGAGTCCACAGACCAAACAACATGGCTGCTGTTACTAAAAATAGAACATAGTGGTATATTTTTCTTGTTTTACAAATAACTCAAAAACCATTACAGATATAAAAACAATGTGACGGAGAAGAATATTCAGCATCCTTCATAGAAACTGCTCATTTCATCTTGAGCGTGTTCACCAACCCAGTAGCCAGTTCTTCGGTGCTGGCCCAAAAACAAATTTCATTTGAAAACTTGCAGTATCTTAATTTGAGAAATGTTTTTTTAAACCTAGGATGTATCTTCTTAAAGAGAAGAGAAGCAATCGTTACCCTTGGCTACCGAAGATAGATGTATGGAAGGTCGCTAACAATAGTTGTTCATTTCGGTCGCATCTGAGAAAAACACGACCGCCAGCGAAAAAACATAATATTAGTTTAACATTAGACCACATGGGGAAAATCAATTTTTGACCATCTTTTTTGACACTACTGTACAGTACTTGCAGGGTAAAACATAACCATTTTATGGTGTATGGTGTATGGTGTAATGGTGTATGGTTCATTGTTGCATGGTGTATGGTTCAATGGTTCACGGTGTATATTGTAATGGTGTATGGTGTTGCAACATGAACCATACACCATACACTATGAAGCATACACCATACACTATGAACCATACACCATAACCCATACTCCGTACTTGGTAACTCTGAACCACACACCATATACACGATCGATCGACACGATGTGAACGAGAGACAATGAACTGCATGGCGCCTCGGGACTGGCGCAATCCAAGTTAATATAAAATACATTTAAAAAAATATGATAACCTTATAAAGCAATGGTAGAGAAAATTAATCGTGCTTCTTATACGCCAGCAGGTGGCTATTTTCTACAACCATAAATAATAATTATTAGCAAAAAAACAAAAAACAAAAAACAAAAAAAAAAAAACGCCAAAAACATGTAGTAACAAAAAGCGCATATCTTTTTATTATTTAACTAAAACCGAACATGCGAATATAAGACCGCAAAAACATTTTTTTAATATGTATTCTAACGTATTTTTGAATTTTCCGCCGAAAGCCGATGGACAATTAAATTATGTTCGTGAAGATCGCGATTGTTCATGACATTTATTTTTCAATAAATTTTGCAAAAAACTTGACAAAAGCAAGGATTTGAATAGTGACAAAAGTAATATTTTTTCAACAATTTTACAATTCCGAAAACTTGCGAGAAAATATTATGATGTAAAGTACCACGCTGGTCCATGATAACGCAGTGACAACGGTGCCAATGCACTGACAACGGTATTTGCAACGCACAGACAACGGGAAAATACGGCAGTGAGAAGCCATAAATTTTTATTCTATGAATTTTAGTCAGTAAAGTATTTAATTCTATTGTTAACAATACCCACACGGAAAGTAAAAATTATTCAGAAATCGTTGTATCGTGCTTTTAAAGTGTTTCGAAATAGTTCTATTATGATAAAACTGAAAACCGTTGGAACGCTCATACGGAAATGTGTGTTATTTTGAAAATTTTCTGAAATTCTTTATAAAATACATAAATGTATGAATGGAACCCAAAGCATAGAGAAACACACTACCTTTCTGTTTCTTTTCAAAATATTTCTACCTGTTGAACATTTGTAAATTAGTACTTTAATGGTATTTTTCAAGTCAACGCACAGTACAACGATTTCATTACAACGCAAAAACAACGGTGAAGTAAATAGCATATGATATATCCTGTAAGAGATATCTTAAATTTCAAGTTAATTTCAGATAAAAATGTGGTCAACTACATTTTAGTTTATCATTTATTGTTATTTTTTATTTAAAAACTGAGGAAAATACTTCTGTGTCTTGTCTGTTTTCTATTTAGTTTACTTTATGGCTATAGGAGTCTAGGATGATGTTTATTTCGCTGAACTTGATAACTCTTTATTCAGGGGCCGACTTTGACCTGCCGTTGGGTGTGGGGTTTCCTCACCGTTCATTAAGATCTTATGGTGGCGTTGAGTTGTTATTACTCCCCTTAATGGTCGTTGTCTCTTTGACATATTCCCTGTTTCCCTTCTTTTTCTATTCTTCCGTAAATTGATGCTTAATTCTTTGGACGATCACTTGTCTAACATATATGTAAATGCACGAGAACCATGGGCCATCAAATGCCGAGCTATCACGACCAATAGAGATGACGCAATGTTTTCCATTTAACTTTGCAAGGGGAAAATCCACTTTTATTAGTTTCAAAGTTTTGATATATTCTACATTTAGTGTGATAATGGGATACACGCATGACATGGGACCGACTGTTTGTTCTAGGCATTGAGCTCGAAGCACAAGTCTGACAAATTTATGGTTCTGGAGTGCAATTTGAATTGATTTGATTTAAAACCTAGTTGTGATATTGTGGAGCTTCAAATAAATTAAAAGTGTATCGCTGTTGGGAGGTATTGGCTAGCATTTCTTTACTAAATTGGCAAGGAATCTCGTCCTGTCCCACTGGTATTTCGACTTCAAACACACGAGAGCTTGAACCCATGGAATCTCGCGTGTAATTTACTGTGAGTTTCTGGTTTTAAATATCTCTGATAGTTTTCACTGATTTTTTTCTTCACAAACTATGAGTTTAGGGAACTTGAAGGGATCCATGCGCGACACGTAACCAGTCCGAAAAACAGTGAGTGACGAAGTACATCAATAAGACTTTCCGTGAATCTTGAAAATACGTTCAAAAGTGCATGGTCCCTAATCCAGACCCCTTATTTAGAGTTACAGCTGCAATTAGACATCGACTGCATTTTTTTCCTTTTTTTCATTTCGACCTGTCAAAGTCGTCACAAAGTGCATGTTTTTTAAATAAATTAAAAATCTGATGTCGGAGAGTAGTTTCAGCTCACTGAGGCAACTTACAGACTAATTATATCATTAAGTAATACGACAGACTGTTGTCTTTGCGTTGTACCTGAATCGTTGTCTTATGCGTTGCATTATATGCAATGCTAATACGCGATTTTTACGAAGATCTAGAACATTTAAATCTTGGAAAAACATAAAAAAGGACAAAACATTTCGTAAAGCAGCTTTATTCATTCATAAATGAATATATTTTACAGAGAAAATTAGGAAATTCCACAACTGACACTTATTTTTTGTTAGACCGTTCAAATTGTTCACAGTTTAATTCTTTAACACCAGTTTTCTGTACTTAACTAATGTAACATCCCGATTCCACAATAATTTTCACATTCCGTGAAGGTATTTTCAAAATTTTAATGGATTACAATAAAATCTTAAAACACCAAAAATAAAACCTACCGTCAGATTTACGCGTGTAATACCATATATTTCCGTTGTCTATGCGTTGCAAAGACCGTTGTCACCGAGTTGGCACCGTTGTCAGTGCGTTATCAGAGACCAGTGTGAGTACGTACTGATGTTCAAATACTCACAGTACACAAAAGGATATTTTCCCTTTGGAATAATGTTCCCTAAAACATGCAAGAAATTTATATACTGACAAACACTCATAATTAAGAATAATTTGGTGTAAATGTCAACTAAAACTCAAATTTGGCACATATTTGTCTATGGTGTATGTATAGTATATGCCGACCATTTTGTCACAATGCTATCTAGCTGCTGTGACTCTAATTTGATTCAAATTTCCTCAAAATATGCAACAATAAGTCTATCAATAGTATAGTACATGGTGTAAATGCCATCTAGTACTCAAATGTGGTGCATATATACTGAAAATATGCAACAACAGGGATATTGATAGTATGCGATATGGTATAAATGCCATCTAATACTCAAATTTGGTACAGATTTACTGAAAATATGCAAAAATAGGGATATCGATAGTATCCGATATGATGTAAATGCCATATAGTACTCAAATTTGGTATAAATATACTTAAAACATGAAACAATAGGGATATCGATAGTATCCAATATGTTGTAAATGCCATCTAGTACTCAAATTTGGTATAAATATACTGAAAACATGCAACAATAGGGATATCGATAGTATGCGATATGGTGTTAATGCCATCTAATACTGAAATTTGGTACAAATTTACTGAAAATATGCAACAATAAGGATATTGATTGGATGCGATATGGTGTAAATGCCATCTAGTACTCAAATTTGGTACAAATGTACTGAAAATATGCAACAAAAGGGATATTGATACTATGCGATATGATGTACATGCCATCTAGTACTCAAATTTGGTACAAATTTACTGAAAATATGCAACAACAGGGATAACGATAGTATGTGATATGATTTAAATGTCATCTTGTGCTCAAATATGGTACAAATATACTGAAAACATGCAACAATAGGGATACCGATCGTATTCGATATGGTGTAAATGCCATGTAATACTCAAATTTGGCACAAATTTACTGAAAATATGCAACAATAGGGATATACATAGTATGCGATATGGTGTAAATGCCATCTTGTACTCAAATTTGGTGCTTGTATACTGAAAATATGCAACAATTGGGATATCGATATTATACGATATGAAGTAAATTCCATCTAGTACTAGAATTTGGTACAAATATACTGAAAACATGCAATAATAGGGATATCGATAGTATGCGATATGATGTAAATGTAATCTAGTACTCAAATCTGGTACAAATATACTGAAAACATGCAACAATAGGGATATGGATAGTATGCAATATGATGTAAATGACATCTAGTACTCAAATTTGGTACAAATATACTGAAAATATGCAATAATAGGGATTTCTATAGTATGGGATATGGTGTAAATGCTATCTAGTACTAAAATTTGGCACAAATTTACTGAAAATATGCAACAATAGGGATATCGATAGTATGTGATATGATGTACATGCCATCTAGTACTGAAATTTGGTACAAATTTACTGAAAATATGCAACAAAAGGGATATCGATAGTATTCCATATGATGAAAGTGTCATCTAGGACTCAGATTTGGTACAAATATACTGAAAACATGCAACAATAGGGATATCTATAGTATGGGATATGGTGTAAATGCCATCTAGTACTGAAATTTGGCAGAAATTTACTGAAAATATGCAACAATAGGGATATCGATAGTATGCGATATGATGTACATGCCATCTAGTACTGAAATTTGGTACAAATTTACTGAAAATATGCAACAATAGGGATATCAATAGTATTCCATATGATGTAAGTGTCATCTAGGACTCAGATTTGGTACAAATATACTGAAAACATGCAACAATAGGGATATCTATAGTATGGGATATGGTGTAAATGCCATCTAATACTTAAATTAAGTACAAATTTACTGAAAATATGCAACAATAGGGATGTTCATAGTATGCGATATGATGTACATGCCATCTAGTACTGAAATTTGGTGCAAATTTACTGAAAACATGGAACAATAGGGATAAAGATAGTATGCCATATGATGTAAGTGTCATCTAGTACTCAAATTTGGCACAAATATACTGAAAACATGCAGTGATAATGATATCGATGGTATGCGATATGGTGTAAATGCCATCTAATACTTAAATTTGGTACAAATTTACTGAAAATATGTAACAATAGGGATGTCGAAAGTATGCGATATGATGTACATTCCACCTAGTACTCAAATTTGGTACAAATTTGCTGAAAATATGCAACAATAGGGATATCGATAGAATGTGATATGATGTAAATGTCATCTATTACTCAAATTTGGTACAAATATACTGAAAACATGCAACAATAGGGATAAAGATAATATGCGATATGGTGTACATGCCATCTAGTACTGAAATTTGGTACAAATTTACTGACAATATGCAACAATAGGGACATCGATAGTATGCGATATGATGCAAATTCCATCTAGTACTCAAATTTGGTACAAATTTACTGAAAATATGCAGTAATAGGGATATGGATAATATGCGATATGATGTTCATGTCATCTAGTACTCAAATTTATTACAAATCTACTGAAAATATGCAACAATAGGGATATCCATAGTATGCAAATGGTGTAAATACCTTCAAATACTCTTTGGTACAAATTTACTGAAAATATGGAACAATAGGGATATGGAAATTATACAGTATGGTGTAAATGCCATCTAATAGTCAAATTTGGCACAAATTTAATGAAAATATGCAACAATAGGGATATAGATAGTATGCGATATGGTGTAAATGCCATCTAGTGCTCAGATTTGGTACAAATATACTGAAAATATGCAACAATAGGGGATATTGATAGTATGCAATATGGTGTAAATGGCATCTAGTACTCAAATTTTGTGCAAATATACTGAAAAGGGATATCGATAGTATGCAATATGGTGTTAATGCCATCTAATACTCAAATTAGGTACAAATGTACTGAAAACATGCAATTGATATTATGCGATATGGTGAAAGTGCCATCTAGTGTTCAAATTTAGTTTAAATTCACTAAAAATATGCAACAGTTCGCATATCGACAGTATGCGATATGCCATCTAGTACTCAAATTTTGTACAAATTTACTGAAAATATGCTACAGTAGGGACATCGGTAGTATGCGAAATGGTGTAAATGCCATCTAGTACTCAAATTCTCTGTTTATATGAATAATGAGGGTTTTAAAGGTGTGGGTCATTGTACGGTGTATAAAAATAGAAATAGGTTCTATTTGACGGAAGAAATATCGAAATTTTCGTGTACAATGTACATTCCACGTGAAATAAGATCGTGTTTGGTGTACGAAAAAATAGTTATGGACGATGAACGATGATAACCCCTAAGCCTTTGCCGCCTTCATAATAAATATGTTAATGTACGCTCGATAATCGAAAGATATAAAAAGAATACTTAATAAATAAAATGAAGAAAAAAAATGATATTTTAAAAGACATTTTAAAAGCGAGAAAAAGCAACACGTCAAATAAAATACGGCAAACTAAAATCTTATTAATCACCTTTTATTTTATTAACACGATTGTAATTAAATAACAAGCTTTGTGGAAAGTATTCTAGAGTTGAGACTGAAAAACGAGATCTCGACAAATTTTTATTGAAAATCTTCATTTTGTCCTGCAAAAAGATAAAATTCATTTGTTGTACATGTATGCACCGGCCACTATAAAATAAAAACCGAATTGTGTATAGTAAGGTGTAAATGTATGGTGCATGGTGTATGGTGTATGGTGCATGGTGTATGGTGCATGGTGTATGGTGTAAGGTATATGGTGTAATGGTGTATGGTGTGATGGTGTATGTTATATAGTGTAATGGTTCATGGTGTATGGTGTAATGGTGCATGGTGTATGGTGTATGGTATAATGGTGTGATTGGTTATGTTTTACTGTACAAGCACTGTACGAAATTACAGGCACTGTGTAATGAATGTCTCATACAAATATTGCTCATTTTATTTTGTTTCTATGTCCAAGAATATGTCCAAGAAAACACATGGCCTCCAGCGGGAACATTATTAAATAGAGGACGTTTTAACATATCCTACAAACAGTATCTACACTAACTGAAGCCAATTCAACCAAACTTTACAGAAAAAATGTGTGGAAGGTTTTCTTTTCAATAAAGTGAGAACCGAACCGTCAATCCAAAAAGAAAAAATCCAAGGTCAATGGCAACATCGGAAACAACAAAGAAACAGAGAAATTGAATGCATTTAAGAGGTTTATAGCAGATGTGAATATTTAATGTCTAAAATTTTGCTATATTCGCAAACAGCTTATTACTAAGGGCATTTCCAATCATCGTTTTTACGGAAATGTTGTTAAAAAATGCCAGAAACTGATTAAAAATCCATAAAAGCTGGGAAGTTACTTATATTCTTTACGTAATAAGGGATATTGACAAGATACAAAATCTGTTAAATTAGCTTTTATATCTAGTTACCTGAAAAGTTTACATACATACTGGCTTCTCACCGATACTGCCGATGTATACTGAAATATATGATGATTCTTAACCAAATCCTTCGGGGAGTTTTTAGTTTAATTTTTCGTCCGTAGTGCGACAGTGTTTTACTAGCAGACTAAGCTCCTTAAGCTAGCCGGCAGATTAGCGGCGAGCACCCCTTGACCCATCTTTCAAAATTACCTATTGTCATATTCTCTTCTTTTAAAATTGTGGTCATGGAGTAAGTAGTCTGCCTGTATTGGGTTTTATTCGTATGTATATTATACTACAGGGAAACGGAACAGATGAAGGGGAGGTTGGGGTACCCATAAACCGGTTTAACTCTTCCACTGGCTTTTGGTAGTGCCGGCACCAAGTCCAGCTGTCCCGAGTTCCTATCGTTGTTTACGCTTGCCCTTTGTCTTATTTGTGTTTTCCTGTGTATTTTCTGAACAGTTTTTGGGATTCAATTATAAATTTTCAGCCATTGTAGATGCTTCCTGTCTTCCCTTTCATTTCACAAAACATGAGTACGGCACAGAAAAGAAAAATGAATACAAACACACACAAAGATGAACAACAAGGACCCAATAAAAAAGCCATGAAAGAGATCCGGTTTACCGGTAGAGTAAACATCTCCTGCTGTTTCCATTATTACTCTTTACCGGGGGGGGGACGTTTGCTCTTTTTAATACGGCGTTATATATTTACGCTCTTTTAAAAGCATTTCTGCTTTTACAATGGACATTTGCGCTTTTATTGAGAAAATACATTTGTGCTTAATTTAAAATCTGGAACTACGTACGCTTATACAGTTGACTGTCAACGTCTTAATGTACGATCCAGAAGTAAGAATGTCGAAATTGTGAAAATATTTAAAATTTCAAAAATATCCATTTTTCAATAATTTTAAACCGAAAACCAAATTTTTAGGATTTTAATGGTGTTATTTTTCAACATTATATCACAACTGATAAATTAGGCATGAAAAGTAGACCAGCTGATGAGATTTATGTATCTGAAAGGAATTGACAGCTTAAAAATCGCCAGTTACGCAAACTTTTTGCAGGTGGAGAGGTACATTTTTGCATCCACCTTTCATAAAAAATGGCGTAAAGTGGCCAAACCAAACTTGTGTTCATTTTAAAGTATATGAAGTAAGCTAAAATTTGGTACCAAATTTCAGTACATCTAACGTATCTACATAAAAATTATGGAGCTTAAAAGATGAAATTAAGATTAAAACTAAAATACAAGAATCTGTGTGGTGTTAAATAAAGGTGCCATACTGTCTTTGCGTGCTGGTTACATTCGTGTTAACATGTTTTATTTTGAAGAAGGAATATAAATGGACTGAAAAAAATCGGTCTGGATCATAAGTTGGGGGGGGGGGGGTGCACGGCCAAAATATGATTGTGAATATTTGCAAGACTGAACATTCGGCATAACCGATACGATTCTATCTGTATAAAAAAGAGCAAGGTTGGAGGAAAATCCCCAGGATGAGCTGATGCATGAATCCGATTAGGTATTTAGTCTGGTACCATTATTCCGTCCTATATACGCCATAAACAAAACAAAGGATCTCCTATCTCGACAGTTCTGTATTACGTTTTGAATTCCATCAGTACTAACAGATCATTAACATCAGAATTTGTTTCTCATTACATACTGCAATGCGTTTGAGATGGGTGTGCGTAATGCTTTACTAGAAAATTATGCGACAAATTAAGCAAAGGGAGAATGGTCTTATACAAAAAAAGTTGGGCATTAACTTTGGTATTTTGTTATTTATTACCGCTGGACTGATGTCTCTGCTGGTAGACTGTCAGTCCCCGGGGGTATTAACCAACCCAGTAGTTAGTACGTCTGAGCTGACCTTCACTATGAACCAAAAACAGTACTGTCCATACCAGTGACAGTCTTTTTTTAACTGTCATTAACGTCCTGTTAACCACTGCGAAGACTAGAAAAGTACTATTATTGGTTGGGACAGTCCCTAAAAGTAGTTGATAGACATAAGCATGACTGTGACAAAATGTCAGACACTGTAACAGTATATGACAGTCAGTTACAGTATTCACATCTATTGTAAATAACTGTCCTTGCTTGTGGCAATACTTTTTTATCCGTTAAAGACTGTCATGCTTGTGATGGACTGTCCCTGTTTGTGACAGTACTTATTTGGCCTATTATGGACTTGCAGGTACTGTTACAGGTAATGATAGACGTTTATAGAATCAACATGCACCGAAATGCACCGTCCTACAGTGTCACGGTCGATTTTTGACCATTGGAATTGTGTGGTTAATTGTACTGTGTTTTCACAGGTAGAACATGTGTACAAGTTATACTTTGATTTATAGCATATGGCAAAATTGCAATTTTCTGTAATGTACTGATTTAATAGAACAACACATTTTTTCATGGGTAAAATATTTTCCCATGACGTAGGAAAAAATAAATAAGGTTTACATGACACAGAAGCTGAGAAATTGTTTAAATTTGAAAAATCATATTGACATTCAAGTAAAAAGTCCATCTAAAACAAGAATTCCTTTTTTTTCAATCTGAAAGAAAAAAAAATTAAGCGATATTTCAATATTGGCATCCATAAAAATGTGAAATTTCACAATTTGTGACGGACTCGGTCATATGTCAAAGACTATTTTTATTGCAGGAAGGCAATATTCAAATCACTTATCAGTTTAAATTTTCATATACACCAAGTTTGGAGTCCCATAGCATTACATAAATAATTGTTTACACATATTATTGTATTAATTCATAAATTATTTATCTAATTTTTCATCATCTCAAATTCAAAACAAAAATCCAAGGCACTATGATGTGTCCCACGGCAGAGAGGGCGTACGCACCCTCTGTAAATGCGGTATAAAAAGTTTTAATTTTCCAATATCTTAACAACTGTACACGAAAAAGAAATATTTAAAGAATTTTTTATTTCAAAAATCGTATAGCGTACATACAATTTCCGGGATTTTCAGTCATCGTTTCTAAACTCCGATGCAAAATTTGATTTTACCACTTAAAATGAATAAGTTAAACAAGGTAATTCACTCGGAATACCAGTAAAAAAATTGTTATAGGTAATTAAATATTGTAAATATTCTATAATGCATTTTATTCATTGTTTTTGTTTTGTATGGCCTTAATATTATGTAATTTGTTTGGCCTAGTTATGTAACTTGTTTACAATAAACAATGGTCAAGGTTATTACACCTTAGAACATGTAGAAATTTCTAGAATTTAAATTTAATATTTAACACATATAATTTTTTAGAGGTTTTCCGTACATAATCATTCTAGTCATGTGATTGTCAGTTGATTAGAATGTTCCAGCCTTATCTTGTGTATAGATTTTTCTAGAAATGATAAATGTATTTATATAAGGTAGCTGAAAAGGGTTAAGTCAGTCAGTTTAATAAGTTTATACAGGATTAATTAGTTTATATAGGATAATCACGCACATCTTTCGTATTGGAAATCGACATCAATTATTGTGAATCTATTATCAACTATTTAGTGAGGATTATAACGATTATTCTATAGAACATTTATTGGTGGAATTAAAAGAACTATTCATTTAGATTATTACTTGGACTTCATTATTGTCAGATAAGTCATTTATTATTATATTGTATACTTAATTTGTAAAATCATTATTTTTGTCTTATTAAAAGTAAATTTTGAGCAAATTTGGTTTATCTTTGCTGACTTCAATTTACAATACTTTATTGGGCGTTTCTAACACATAACAAAATAAATGCACTTTGTAGTTTTTAAATAAGCAGTATAGATTTTTCTAGAAATGATAAATGTATTTATATAAGGTAGCTGAAAAGGGTTAAGTCAGTCAGTTTAATAAGTTTATACAGGATTAATTAGTTTATATAGGATAATCACGCACATCTTTCGTATTGGAAATCGACATCAACTATTGTGAATCTATTATCAA
>MJUU01047881.1:73761-92698 GCA_002080025.1 Modiolus philippinarum | reverse complement strand
GGGTGGAGGAGTGGGGGGGGGGTGGAGCTGTATGGTATAAGGAATATGAACTGTATGGTCAATATAAAACATAATAGATTTCCAAGAATGGGCGGATATTGTTCATAGCGAGCTTGCCACTCAAGATAGAAGTGCAATGAGAAATTCACAGAGATTCACAAGAACAGTCTTTGCTCAACTCCCAACTTTTCAGTCTACAAAGAGGTTTTCACACTTTCACGTCAATTTATTCAATCAGCATACCAATTTTGGGAGTGCATTAACTCTTCTCCAAAAAATCTTATTATTATTTCTTATTTGCACTATCAGGATAAAATGAATTCAAATCCATTTTCATACTTTTAGATAAAGGATTTATTCATCATAGTTGCCACTCAAATGCAATTTTGACACGGATTTTGTAAAAACAGTTGAAGGTTTTTGTTATAATTCGTTGCATAGGACCACCAGAACCAAACTAAACTGACTGCCATTTGGAAGTGCAAATGTTCATACACCCGCAACGAAAAATCGGTTTTTGTTCTAGATGTCATTCGAGTAGTATTATCTTTAAAACATATTGAAAAATTATTGAAATTGACATAAAATAATATTTACTGCCACGTTCGACTGCTAATATGTCAGGTAACATGCATGTGTTATTTATTTTAAAACCGGGTACTAAGTTAATGACGGGGGTTGTAAACGTGTTTTGGGTATTATCAGCTGGTTGTTTTTGATGAAATAGATACAAAAAAAATACCGAACATGCCTTAAACAGTTAATTTCGTTATGCTGTACACGTGTTTGAAGGAGTAACCTCTCATCAGCAGCATTAAAATCAAATAATATGGAAAGCCATCATCCAAAAGTAGTCTAAAAAGAAGTACTCATTTCCAAAAATATCGAAATAGAAAGCCAAGTCAAGTACCAAGGACATCTACCGAGTGCAATACACGGAATGAAGCCTCAGTATTTTTAAATAGTTAGAATTTTGATAAAAACAGTAAATTTCTATAACACGCAACGTAAAATTTTCATGGCAGACAAGTCTGACTATTGGGCTTGTGAATACCCTCGGGGACCTCTAGTCCACCAGCAGTGGCATCGACCCAATTGTTCAAAATACAAAAAAATACCGAAGTTGAATAAAAACAGTTAATTTTGTTATACTGTACACGTGTTTCAAGGAGTAACTTCTCATCAGCAGCATTAAAATTAAAAAAATATGGAAAGCCATAATCCAAAGAAGTCCAAAAAGAAGTACGCATTTCCAAAAATATCGGAATAGGAAGACAAATCAGTTGTTAACTGTTCTGAACGATTTAGTGTTTTCTGTTCCGGTGAATCCTTTTAAATAAAAAGCACGGTTTGTTGTTATAAAAAAAATTGTGTTACTACCTTGTTAATTTACTGTCCAAAGTTTAATGGAAATTTAAAGATTGTTAGGCTATGCATTACCCCCCTCATGCCCCCTTTTAAATTCCGCAATTTCGAATTTGCCAAAAATCGTTATGATAACTAGAACAGAATAGTATTAAATCAGACACATTATAATATATAATTTTTCCTACAAAACTAGAAAAAACGATGATGCAAATCCTTGTTCCCGTTTGGGCTTAAGATTAAAGGTACCATCATCAGTTCAATATAAAACACTATCGGCAAAGTGCGAATCGACGAGATCATATAGTCAAGCAATATATGAAGTTGTTGAAAAAAAAAATCACTATTACTGTAACAAACATCAGTAATAATTTCTTTATCGGGATCGCATCTATAGTTTATACTATGATAATGATATCATCGATTCGCACTTGGCCGATAGTGTTAAACCTAAGGGAATTTTACTTTAAATCCCCAGACTCAACGAATTTTTGGTATTAACAAAACATGCGTGCAAATTATTGATATTATGCATGCAAAGCAACCATTCACTAGCAGATATGCTATGATCTTGTTTGGCCATTTTGATCTTATCACGATCTTGACAGGCTTAACGCAATTTTTTTAAGACTGTGTAAGATATTCAGTCGATATTAAGATAATTGTTGTCAAGGACAATCAAGACCTGTTCAATTTATCAAGATTAAACAAGATCACTGCACTCAAGGGCGATCAAGACGTGTTAAGTTTGTCCAGGTCAAACAAGATCAAATCGATATCTTGTTTGATCTTAACAAACAACTGACTTCGTCTTGATCGTCCCTGATTGCAATTAACAAGTAGATCTTATTTAATCTTAGACTATCTTAACGCGTCTTGATCGTCCTTGAAATCAGTTATCTTGAAAACCAACTTAAAATCTTACACTGTCTTTTTGTTAAGCCTGTCAAGATCGTGATAAGATCAAGATGGCTAAACAAGATCATAAGATATCTGCTAGTGATTATTTCATTCTAATTAAACATTTTCAAAAATTTGTAAAACAATTTTGTAAATATTGTGGTAGTTGGATTTTTTATGGCATATGTCCGATCTGTTTGAATTATTTGCCGTTTTTATATAGTTTACCACTTTTATCTCATTCAATCATTGATGCCACTTTCAATGGTGGCTTTGTATGCTTTAATTAACAAACGGTTATCAATGTGGGCTTAACCTAGAATTTGGTAAATAACACAGGCTGGAGCCCGAAATTAAATGCCTGGAGCCCGGAGACCTGGTGTTGTAGCTCGGAGCGCCATGCTCAACAAGGTTAAAGCTAAGAACCCCTTTTATTCTCCGATAAAATTCCAATAGGTTTAAGATTGAACTTAAACTGGGACTTTTAACTTTATCCCGAGTTCCACTGAATATTATGGCTTATCCGACGGTCTTGAATATTCCGTACACATCTGTATACTTGTGTTGATGTGCATGACGTCGTTCTATGGCTGCAACAACCTTTCAGAGCATTGACGTGTCGGTATGAATTTGCATACGGTAATGAACACCTTTAATTGACTGGCAATTTGTACATGGTAGAAATTTTAGTCTCGAGCCTTCAAATCCCGAAATATTAACCAAATAATTTTGGGTACTACTCGAGGCTGTTAGTGTTTTAAAGTCGTTAGACTTTATTTTGAACTTATATACGCATCTTCATAAAGTTAAGAATACTTAGTATAAGAAAAAATGCATCTTTTCATATCGATATTAGAAAATATCCACTTAAGAAAAACACGATTTAACGGGAGAATATCATAAGCATCGATTGATGGAAAAGGGGGGGGGGGCAGTCACAAAGATCGAATCCTTTAATTTAAGCTGAATTTATTTATTAATGTTGTATTCTTTATTTTTAAATTCACCCTAATATTTACAAACAAATCAATTTTTTTTATTCATTTGTGTAATAAATGTCATTTTTAAAATTGTGGTCCAAATTTCGATATAAAAGTCAGTGATAAATATGAAATTGAGACGAAAGTCAACATTTTTGGATGAAATTTCACAAAAGTTCATGCAAATCAGTTTATTAATTTCCTGCCTTTTGGAATAGAATGAGACTCTGTTGTTTGCATATTACGTACAATTACGTACAATTTACAACCATGTAGTGCCTGTGGGCAAATTACCTAGTTAAAGTCGATACAGTTCTGCAGTATAATTCCCCTTAGATTGTAATAAAAATTTTGATATTTTAATCTGGAAAGAATAAAATTATAATTTTCTATAACTGTGAATACATTCATATTGGGACTAATATAATAGTCCCAGATTCATATATATGTTTTATTTTGCTTTTATTTCACTTCTAACAGCTAATTAATTATATACACACTGTAAATTCGAATTTTTAAAATTTCTTTGTTTTTCTTTTTTTTTTTATTTATTTGTAATTATTATAAAATATTGTTATTAAAAGCATGGATCCAATTACCCTGCGTTTGACCATATGTAGGCTGTTTTAGGGAAGGGTTTTGGAGACTCTAGCCACAAATCTGATGTTAGCGATACACCCGTTTCAACTTTTGCAACTATTTAACAAAAAGTATTTCCTACGAATTGAATGGGAAAAAGTCGCGATATCCTGTTGATGCACAGTAAAACACGTAAAATATTTTCAAATATTCGGACACAATAATAGAATTACAAGGCCGACATGTTGCTGTGAATTTGTTCTATCAATTTTAATGGTCTTTTGCACTGCCCAATAATTTATTTATATATTTATTTGAAAGTTACATTTATATTGAATCAGGCAAATTCAACATCTTATAACACAACATCTTAGAAATGTCTCTGAAACTGATCTATTTTAGCATGAAATAACCCAGAATTGAACTGCAATATAATTTAGACTCTTTTGACCGGTCACGATAGACTCTTCTTCGATTCTTATGATTTTCGTCTGTTAATCTGAATAATTTTACTGTCTAAGAAAAAATGGGCATTCATCCTCGATTTTATTATATATTGACACATTCTTTGTCCTTTCGGTAATTTTTTTTAATTTATAATCATTAATACAATATTTTGTTAAAATTGTGAAGCAAGATATTTTGAAATCCAGGATGTTTTCGTTGCTTAATGTATTCACTCCAAAAGTGGTAAATTTTGTACATTTGATCGTAAGAATCAGTGCCAAATCATAGTCTCTTTGAAAAATAAATGATTGGGACTGTAGAGTTGTTATTTTTTTATAGAAAAAGATAGTGTATGGTAGAAACCATGCTTTCAAGTAAATGACTTAAAATCTTATGCCACATTGCATGACAATAAAGCAGATAAATGCAATGGCCTAAAATCGACTGTTACAGTTCATGACAGTGCAAGTCAGTACTGTAAATTCCACAAATGTCTATCATTAACTGAAACAGCTAATGCCAGTTCATGATAGGCCATATCAATACTGTCACAATCGGGGACAGTCTATCACAATCATGTCAGTTTTTAATGGTAAAAAAGCACTGTCACAAGCGAGGACAGTTATTTACAATACAGGTAAATACTGTCATTGACTGTCATTTACTGTTACAATGCTATACAGTTATTGGCAATCAAAATTATGTCTATTAATTACTGTAAAGGACTGTCCCAATCATTGGTCTTCGGCAGTTGTTAATAGACATTTCACGAAATTAGCGAATGTCTGACTATGAACAACGATGTTGACAAAATATGGGACATCTCAAGAATTTTGTTTTCACCAGATAGGAAATATGAATATTATGAACATCATAACACAGACAAGATGCTGTATTACTATTATGTGCACTTCTTCAAAGAACATTTAGTTACGTCACAAATATTTTACCCCAATAAAGCGCACAATGTTGCACTTTTTATTTGAATTATAATTACCGCCAAGTCGAATAGACCATATACTTTTAAATATTTTCGATATGCATATATAAAAGCATTAGGAAGCATTAGTGATGTAGCTAAAAAACATTAATATACTTATTTCCATAAAGCGTTCATTTTTTTTATTGTATTCATTTTTTTCATAGCGTTGGATGAATATACGAAATGATAGTATAATCATCAGAGTAGGATCTCGGATTTAAAGTATGAGGGAAGGGGGGCGGGGGGTTGGTAGATAATAAGAAAAAAAAACACCGGCTGTGCTGGAATACTTGAGCAAATATTGGGCAAACCCGCAATTTCCATGAGACTTTACATTTTTACCACTTTTTGGAGCACATGCCGACTTGCCACTTCATGAATCCGCGCCTGATCATGGAACTTTTTTACTCCTCACGACAAGAAATATTGTGATGGGATATGAAATTGTTGATGAAATTCAATGCATTTAAACAAAGTACAACCTTAAAGCGTTGTTTGGTTTTACCGTGCATTTTGAAATACTCTGTCTCTGTTATTTTTGCCTCTTTTGTGTAATATATATGTGAATAAAATGTACACGAGGCTTCAACATTCAACTGTGAGATAATTGTTACGAACAATACTGTCATAATGTAGCTTAAAAATACACACCTACGATATTTGAATGAACAAAACAAAATTATTTCATATGCTTGTTGTCAATTAGAGGTTAAATTTGATATTTATGAATTACAAGCAAGACACAGATGTTAATCTTCACTGCTATCATTAAACCTGGAAATTACTCCGAGACTACGTAGAAGCTATGACATTTTTTTTGTCTGTCTTTTTGTTTTTTTTTCTATTTTTTGAATAAAGGACAAGGGGCGTTAAGACCAATATTTGGCCCAAAAATAGTCAATATTTTTTCGTTGATGTTAACACATAATACAGTTATGTAAAATACTTAAGAGCATTCATCCTCTTCAGCGAAAAATTCATCTTGTCAAATTTTAATGGGATGACGTCACAAATGGCACGTGAATTTTCCTTGAAATTGAAAATCGGTCAAATTCGGCTGAAATTATCATGAAAAAACAAAAAGTTAGGTATCCCCGCAGCGTTGGTACAACTTAAAAATTTTACTGACAACAGAAATTTAACTTACAAAGGCGTCGTAAGAATAAGAATAAGAAAACTTTATTTTGATTCGGTACATTTATAAACAATATAACATAAGCTCTGAAGAGCTTTTTACCGTGTAAATATTTTGTTGTACCACGAATGCGGGAATACTTTCCGCGACTAAAAACGTTCGTATTCAAAATGTACGAGTCTTAGAAATAACGGATACTGACCGAAGAAAATGGGGTTTTAAAGTTCATCTGCACGAAGATTCCCTCATCGTTCTTTCTTTTTTACATGTGGTATTTATTTAATACGAAAACGGATGTCTGAATCGGGAAAACCATATAATTATAATGAAGCCTTTTAGCTGTATCGAACTTTCAAACATTCTCTTGTTTTGATCATTGCTCGATGAAGTACATTTTTCACGTGTTTGCCATTCCCTCAAAATGGAAATAACATCAAATATAATATGTCATATATTTTTATTATTCATTGTTCCTAACTGACAACGTCAAGCACGTAGATACTGCATGTTTACATAGTAACTAGGTGCTTCTGAGAGGTTCGCGTTCTTCAACAGTATAAAATAAATCTTACATTTCCGTTCCCGTCTTGAAAAAAATCGTTTAAAATATATTTTTTTCACTATAGATCTAGATAAAAAGAAGACATGCAACCACTTATCACTTTTGTTGTATTTATTTATGAATAAAGGTAAAATATCAATCAACACTTTGCTTGAATGTTAGAATTGCCAAACTTTGACCGTGACTTTGAAACAGCATCGCAAAACCGTACAAGGTAATGGGTCCTCTAAAAGGGGGCGGTATTGTAAAAGATATGGACTTACATTGTGCTTTTAGTAAGTGAATATTCTTCTTGAAATTATTTGTTAGATGCTTTCTTTGAAAATCCAGAAAAAAATATATGTGTATTTCCTTTAACGCCTGGTAGTCTTGAGTGTATTTTCTAAATTTGTACAATTTGTGCGACTCACAAATTAAGCATTTCTTTCTTTTGATGTCTATGGGTATTGTTACATATTCTTATAGTTATGTAACTCGAATAATTTAATCCCTCTCCGTATCCGATTCTCTCCCTCTTCGTTAATGAAGCGATCGTAGTGAGAGGATTATAATGACTGGATTATCCGGGTTAATAGTTATGTATAATTTTAGCTAAAATTGGACAATTAAACCACATGTATTTGATTAGTAGATTATTTATGGAGTAAGAAACAAAGTCTCGATTTTATTTTGGTAACATAGCAGTACTTAGCATAATGTAAATATTCGCTTTTCCACATTGCAAAGATCGCACGAATCGAAGAGACTGAGTCTAGATAAGTAGGCCACAAAGGCCACTGCAACCATCTTAAGTTTCCATGTTTCCATGACAAGAAAAGATTAAATGAAAGACACTCTATGTGTGTTCGAGGTTTCAGTTAATTTTATATATCTAGACAAAGTAAAATCACAAGTTTCAAGTTTATTCTCCACTTTTACAAAGTACATATAAAGTAGGTTTTCCCCACAGAACATGTGATCTCAGTAGATTAATGCCTGCTTTGTTGAAACCAGTGGAATAAATTTTCACAATAAATACCGAAGCAACAACTAAAAAAATCATGAATCCAGAATACTTAGAAATATAAGGATCCCACACAGAGAGACAACATAAATTACGAGGACGAAACATACAGATCATAATACAAATGCCACGAATAAACACCAACCGTGTGAACCCTTAAAAACAGGAGTGTCATCAGATGCTCAAGTAGGATAAATGTTACCTGCTCAACATGTGGCACCCGTCATATTGTAAGTGAAAAGTCCGGTATAATAATATCAAATTCGATATGTCAATCCAGTAAAACTTTGTGAGATAGACACATTGTAACGACCCGTTTCGATAACTAACAATATAAAAGTATTTATAAGGCCGTCAATACTCTCTTAACCAATGTTCTTCGTACAGTTTAGTAAAGCAGCCACTATGCCCTGTCACTCACAATAATTTACTTTCGTTAACAACCATGGTACTGTTTGAGGGTTAGAGAAGTAACTCGTACCGTTGATTTTTATTGGTTATGTCTAAGGGTTAGAAAATGACATTAATCAATCAGCTACCTTACAGATCCTTCAAAAACATATTTTCCTCACTTGCAGTGTGACAGGTGCTGTTATTAGAGCAGGACATGCTTACCCTTCCGGAGCACCTGATGTCACTCTCAGTTTAACTGAAGTTCACACTGTCAGTGCCTTTGTTCTGAATGTTGTAATTTCTGTTTCTGTGCTTTGTATCTGTCTAACGTTATTGTTTTTGTGTCTAACGTCATTGTTTTCTGTGTTCTTGTTTTTGCCCTGTCTTTGGACTTCGATTTTTGTAAATTTCACCCCTTTGTTCCTTCGGTATTCTACTGCCGTTGTTTCAACAAAAATACATTCCTGATTCTTAAGCAGTGTAGATATAAACAAAGGTTGGCAGGTACTAATTAAGTTTTTTTGTCTATTCACTACTTTCATTGCGTCTTCAACACCTACAAGCACATATCTCGTGAATGGATGCTTTTTTCAGACATGTTGAAAATAGACCATTTGCCAGTTCTGCGATCAACAGAATGAATTTAGCAAAACCCAAAAGGGAGGTAACTTTTTGAAAAATCTCAAGGGGGCAGAATGGTCTCCAGTTGGTGAAAACTAACTAAAAATATAGCATTTTTAATTAAACGTTATGATAGTTTAATCTTTGGCAGACGTTTAGCCAGCAACATAATTCAAAAGCTCTTACTATTCTTAAAAGTGCTACTTGTTTCAAGTAAAAAAAATAAACAACTGTACTAACTTGAAATGTCTTCTCAGTGAGTGGGGAAGTATTAAAACATTGAAAATATGCTAACTTACTGCAGAATATCATAAATATTTTTTAGGGTATTACTTTGTCCAGGATTGCTAAGCACGAAGACCGTACTTTAAAAAAAGTGTGCATGTTTAATGTTTGTTTGTCCGGTGTAGGAGTAATTTCCCTTTCAAGGTTTGACCAAAAAACACAAAATTTGACTAGAACTTGCATGGACCTTAATCAATTGGCAAATCATCTATTGGTCTCAACCACCACAGATGAAGTGAAAAATTTCGACTTTTCTATTTGCTTGGCAACTTACCATATATAGAATATATTGCTTAGCATAAATTGTTCGAAAGATGTTTATTCCTTACTTGTTTGACTCGACTATAATAAGTAATGTGATAAAGCTAGTATATATAGGAGCTTCTAATGACAACAACAGAGGTATGACCACTTTCCCCTATAATTATCCCTTCGATGGACCAATTTTTCAAATGCATTTAATCTCATTAAGAGCTGTTTCAACAGACCGCTGTTAGATACATTGTCATTGTGTAATAAATGAGTTGGAATTTTGATACTTCTACATGCCAATTTCAACCATTTTATTTGCAATATGAAAGAATGTTGGTAGATTTTGACAAGTTTTGATATTATATCCTACCCATAAGATAAGATAAGAAAGATTTATTTGAAATTCTATTAGTTAAACAATTAAAATAAGCTCTATAGAGCTTTTTACCGAAGATAAAACGAGTAAATGCATAGATAAGACAAAAGGGGTATAGATAAAACAAAATCAGAAATCATAAGACAAACAAAGCATACATATAAAACAAATATATTAAGCAGTTATAAAGCAAACGTAACATACATTTAAGACAATAAAACACATAGCACATGCAATGGATAAATAACAACAGTATTTAGCTTAAAATGAATGTCCATGCAATAAAATCTCTGTAAAATGGCTTAAATGTACCTGCTTTGACTTATTGCCGTTTGGATTTTGACTTTTGACAATTCTGTTCGGTATTTTTGTTACTACCGTCATGGACATAAAATACCGTTCACCGGTATGTTTGGTTGCTAAGTGTTCACGAACAACGCAACTGTGGCTGCTTGTGTGAAAATCACCACACGAAAACATATATATCCCACACTATAGCATGATTTTCTTTATTATCTGAGCATATTTTCCCAATGGTCATATCAAGGGAACAGATGTCAGTTCTTGATAGTTCTTTTTAAATGGTGATATATCATGGATATTAAGCAAAGAATCACAAAGAAAGGTTATTGCAAAAAGCCCCAAATTTCAATTTAGCTATTTAGTCTTCGATTTCCTTATTCTTCTAACACTATGATATTTAGTATATATTTAGAATACACATGTTCCTCGGGACCATTTTGTCCCATTAAGCACGGACCATTCGACTTTCGTGGGGGGTCATATTGAGGGCCAGATGACTTTTTCATCTCAGGTGCTGGTCAGAGAATTTAGCAAAAAATCCGAGCCAATTTAAAACAAATATATCCAAGCCCCTCACCCCCCCCCCCGACTGAAAATCAAATGGTCCGTGCTTTCGTTGAGAAAAATCATGACCTTTTTGTTCTGCTATGCATTAAAATAACATATAGAGGTTGTTTTGCTATGGATTTTCATATCAATTAAGGATTAATAAATCTTTGATCACGATTTTCTAAACAGTAGAACAAGAAACGTAAAAGAATACTAGAACTCTTCATTGTTTCAATTATTCATTACGTGGTGAAAAAATAGACTTTTTTGTTGCTTAGCAACGTCAGAGTTGTTGCTAAGCATTGATTTTGCCAGACTTTAGAAAGAAAACCCTTTATTACCTTTTCCGACGGCCTGACATACAAATAATTGGTTAGCAGGTGCCTACGTATACTAGCCCTATATGGTAATTATTGACACAATTAGTGGCATATTGAAATTGTTGCTAGGCAACAAAGGGCTCACGTAAACAACCAAAAATGTCATATTCTGAACTCTCAGTATAAGGGCTATCAAGATACGAAATAAGTAATAATTTGAAGAAGGGGCCAAAAATGACCCTTATCATCCCTACTCCTTTATGTTTGTTGTTTATGTTTGTTGACGATCTCGAATCAATGGATCAACGGGTAAAAAAGACGTGGAAGTTTTTGTTGCTCGACATCTAGGAATGAATTCTTACTTATGCAAGTTTTTCCTTCATTTCTAACGCCTCTTGCATTTGTCCAGCAAAAAGACAGAAGACAATTACATCTTTTCAACATCCATAAGGCACTCATATAGTCGGTTACAAAAAAGTAGACAAAATATTGGAACAACAAACAGAGTCAAAAGTTTAAAGAATTGTGTCAGATTATAGAGGTAAGGTGGAATATTGCTTATTGTAACGCAGAGCGTTACAGATGTCCCCCAAACGAACACTGTTAATGTTTTCCAAAGTTTCCATGGCAACAACAGTATCTATGAGACTTTCTTAGACTAAACATTAATTTCTACACGTCAGATAACTTTCGAGTGAAATTTCATCCAATTGAAGCACTTTGAATTTTCCTGCCTTTTTCCATTTACATGGCAATGGCAGTCATCTTAGGCTTACAATCATTTCTCCATATGTCAGACAACCTTCATCCAAATTGGAGCAAATTTAAATTTTCCCGCCTCTTTTCCATTTCCATAGCAACAGTTGCCATTTTAAAAATTGTAAGACCAAAAATCAATTCCATGCATGTTAGGCAACCTTTCTGTAAAATTTCATCCAATTTTGAGCATTTTAAATATTCCCACCTTTTTCTGTTTCCATGGCAACGGTCGCCATTTTGAAAATTTTAAGACCAAAAATCAATTCTATGCATGCTAGGCAACCTTCCTGTAAAAATTTCAACCAATTCTGGGCATTTTAAATTTTCCCGCCTTTTTCCTTTTCCATGGCAACGTTCGCCATTTTGTATTTTTTTAGACTAAAAATCAATTCTATGCATGCTAGGCAACCTTCCTATTAAATTTCATCTAATTCTGAGCACTTTGAATTTTCCCGCCTTTTTTTCGTTTCCATGGCAACGGCGGCCATTTTGAAAATTTTGAAAGGTTTCTGCACATCTAATCATACAGGCCAAAATTCCTATTTCATCCAATTCTGAGCATTTTAAATTTACCGCCTTTTTCCGTTTCCATGGCCACGGTCGCCATTTTGAAAATTTTAAGACCAAAAATCAATTCTTTGCCTGCTAGGCAACCTTCCTGTAAAATCTCATCCAATTCTGACTATTTTTCATTTTCCCGCCTTTCTCCGTTTACATGGCAACGGTCGCCATTTTGAAAATTTTAAGACCAAAAATCAATTCTATGCATGATAGGCAACCTTCCTATTAAATTGCATCCAATTCTGAGCACTTTGAATTTCCAGCCTTTTTTTCCGTTTCCATGGCATTTTGAAAATTTTGAAAGGTTTCTGCACATCTACTCATATAGGCCAACATTCCTGTGAAGTTTCATGAAGTTTGGCCAAATAGTTTCTGAGAAACGTGTCGGACAAGACTTGAGCGGAAGAAAGAAGAAGAAGAAAAAAGAAAAAAAAAAACAAATAATAATAATAATAACAAGATGTGATTATGATCTTATGGCTCCGAAACCTCCCATGGACCTACATTTCAAATTTAATAATGATAGGCAACATCTGTGTAAAATTTCATCCAAATCAGAGCACTTTTAATTTTCCCACCTTTTTCTGTTTCCATGGCAACGGGCGCCATTTTGAAGTCTTGGAGACCAGATTTTAATTCTACACATGATAGACAACTTCTGTATAAAATTTCATCCAAATCGGAGCACTTTTAATTTTCCCGCCTTTTTTTCAGTTTCCATGGCAACGGTCGCCATTTTAGAAATTCTGACCTCAGAATTCAATTCCACACACCATAGAAAAAACCTATGTGTCAATTTTCATCCAAAATCGGAGCACTTTTAATTTTCCCGCCTTTTTTCAGTTTCCATGGCAACAGTCGCCATTTTGGGATTTCTGACCCTAGAATTCAATTTCACACATCATAGGCAACCTCTGTGTCGATTTTCATCAAATCCGAGCATTTTTAATTTTTACGCCTTTTTTCGGTTTCCATGGCAACAGTCGCCATTTTTTTTCGGTTTCCATGGCATCGGTCGCCATTTTGGAAATTCTGACACCAGAATTCAATTCCACTCATCATAGGCAACCTCTGTGTTGATTTTCATCCAAAACGGAGCATTTTTAATTTTCCGCCTATTTTCGGTTTCCATGGCAACAGTCGCCATTTTGGAAATTCTGACACCAGAATTCAATTCCACACATCATAGGCAACCTCTGTGTCGATTTTCATCCAAATCGGACCTTTTTTAATTTTCCCGCCTTTTTTTCAGTTTCCATGGCAACCGGTGCCATTTTGAAAATTTCCTGACAATATGCACAACTTCAGATGGTGTTCGAGCTTCCTACCAAGTTTCAATACCCTAGCACTTACCATCTCTGAGAAAAACTCCTGACAAATATTTGTGCGGAAAGCAGGGAAAGGAGAATAATTATAATAATAATAATAACAAGATGTGATTATGATCTTGAGGATCATAGAATGGCTCCCAAACCTCCCATGGACCTAAATTTCAAAGTTAATAATGATAGGCAACATCTGTGTAAATTTTCTTCCAAATTGGAGCACTTTTAATTTTCCCGCCTTTTTCCGTTTCCATGGCTACGGACACCATTTTGGAGTCTTGGAGACCAGAATTCAATTCCACACATCATAGACAACCTTTGTGTTGATTTTCATCCAAATCGGAGCACTTTTAATTTTCCCGCCTTTTTTCAGTTTCCATGGCAACGGTCGCCATTTTGGAAATTCTGACATCAGAATTCAATTCCACACATCATAAGCAACCCCTGTGTCGATTTTCATCCAAATCGGAGCACTTTAAATTTTCCCGCCTTTTTTTCGGTTTCCATGGCAACGGTCGCCATTTTGGAAATTCTGAAGCCAGAATTCAATTCCACACATCATAGGCAACCTCTGTGTCTATTTTCATCCAAATTGGAGCACTTTTAATTTTCCCGCCTTTTTTCGGTTTCCATGGCAACCGGCGCCATTTTGAAAATTTCCTGACAATATGCACAACTTCAGATGGTGTTCCAACTTCCTATTAAGTTTCAATACCCTAGCACTTACCATCTCTGAGAAAAACTCCGGACACATATTTTTGCAGAAAGCAGGGAAAGGAGAATAATAATAATAATAATAATAAGAAACAGAGCAAAAACAATATGTCTCCACAAACTTCGTTTGGGAGCCATAATAATAAGAAACAGAGCAAAAACAATACGTCTCCACAAACTTCGTTTGGGACCCATAATAAGAAACGGAGTAAACACAATATGTCTCCTAAACTTCGTTTGGGGGACATAAATATTAGATTGGTGAACGTTCTCTGAACTATATGATGTCGTAAACAGGCAAAGCTTCAAATGTAGCGGAAATTTTTGCAGAATTAGTCTGTAGACAATGGCAAACCTTTTGATAAATTACATGTAATAACACAAAATTGTTTGATTATTTTTTTTATTTTGAGATTTTCCCTCTTTTGAAGCTGTCGTAGTCGGGTGTAGACAGTCAGTATTGATTTTCGTCTAATAGGACGCTTACAGTTTATGACAGAAGAAAAAAGACTGCCCCCGGTATGGACAGTACTTTTTTTCTGTTCGTCGTTCTGAAAACCGACTTTATTGCAACTTGGAATATCTAAATTTTACAATTTTGTTTAAAACTAAGGAGTATCACCATCATGCATAACCATGTCCTTAGCTGAATTTTGGCTTTTCTGTTTAGATCCTTTTGCTTATTCGTTCCCTTTCAGCTTTTACACGTTTTTCGTTAATGAACTCCCGAAATATTTCGGTTTGATCTGCACTGGTGAGACATAAGTTGTCGAAATGCGCATTTGCAGAAATTAAATTAGCAGTAACTTCAAAATTTTGTTATTTATCATTATATTTTTCTATAAAGGCTGTTTCTTACTTTTTTTACCAGTTTCCCTTCATTTTATTCAGGCACCATTCGTTAAACACGCAAAAACAAACATTGCCAAAAAACCTTATAGTTGGACGCCATTCTGTAAAAGAAGTTTTTTGCTGATATTTCAATACAATGTACTTATATGGTGACCCTTCTTTCAATACACATACACAACGAAGACACACAGTCGCATGTATTTCAAAATAAGAAGTAGGTAAAATTTAGTAATATTAAAGAAAACTTACAAAATTGTTAATTGGCCCAGTTCTTTAAACGTCCCAGGCACAATCGTTGTCAGCTGATTACCAGAGAAAGAACTAAAACATACATATCATGGTTAAATACGATGTCATTTAACATATCATGATAAAGTTATCCGCAACAACTTAACTTGTATTTTAAATAAAGCATTTGGGGGGGGGGGGGGGGGNAAGCGTCTGCAACCTGTAGAGTATTGCCTGTAAAACGGCTAATCTAAAAAGATCCCTGGCATACAAACAAATCTTCAAAGCCATATTCTTTATACATATTTAATCAGTATCCAGTGCATTTACCTTCTAAGAGTAGCTTAGAAAATATTTGATGGTTCGGTTCTGACTTACTCTACAGAGTGCAAGCAATTTTAACGCATCCGTGCAGTACCACTTCTCTAAAATTTGATTAAAAGTATATGAGTCTCGGACGATCTGTTATGAGAATTAAAAATTCCGCATTTTGCTTTAAAAAAGTTTTGCTAACAAAAGAACTGAAAACTGAAGATCCAAGAAAGAAATTTTGAACAAGAAATATTGTCAAAATATTGGCTGGAAAGCTTCCTTCTGCAGTTTATATTAATTTTCCACTGGCTTCTTATATACCCTACAACATATGATAGAAGTATATATGGCCTTTGAAAAAAGAATGTGCCTTCTTCATTTTATGTATTTTAAGTGACCTGGTATAACAAACAAAATATTATCCATGTTCAAGATTATTTAATACTGTTTGACAAAAATGCCCAAGGATATAGAATTCTTCTGAAAACAGACGCTCAAACCCCCTTAAATGCATCCTTGGAAGTCTATTGCTCAATCATATTACATTCTTTTTATATATATTTATACGGTTAAAAAAGTTTCAATTCTAAGCGCAAAATAAATAGAGAATCTTAAGAGGTTCGAATCCCCCTCCCCTAAAAAAAATAACACATGAAACTAAAACAAAATAAGGAAATATCAGCGTTTTGCAAATATTTACCTAAAAACAATATTCTAGTTGACTGCAATTCAATAATTTTTTAACTGTTAACGTAGTTAGTGACCCTTTATTTTATTCCTAGTATATATTGTATAATTTTTTTTATTGGCTGATTGTAACACATACACAGTTATCAAATGACCATACACTTGAATGGTTAATTGTTGTATTACCATAAATAATTATGAATACTTACAGTACTCTAAAAGAGGTAAAATTATCCAGGATGCCAACAGGAATTGACGAAATCAAGTTGTTATCTAAAAACCTAAGAATAAAAATGTCATGTCTTCGAGTGAAATATCATTAAAGTGGTTTCCCTGCGATATCTTTAGTTAAGTTTACAATGAATGTATATGAAGTAAATGCTAATGAGACAAAGTCTCTTCAAATACATGGTGAAATTAACCCTTCGAACAACCATTTAATTGTTGTTCTTCATCTTGTTGTCTTAAATCTGCAATTAATAACGGAATACAATTATTTTTCAAACAAATATATAAAGGCATACACATCCTTTTACAGGTTGCTCAAATTGAAATTGTCATTTGACAGAAAAATAAACCAAGTGCTCATTATATCGTTGCAAGTTTGCAATAATTACATATTTTTACATCGAAGGGATACTTAACAAAAGCGTTTTGCAAGTGAATGAAAATACGGTAATTATATGTCTTTATGAAGAGCCAGTTTTAAGATACAGCATACGGAAAAATAATAAAACCATATTGACACGCACCTGTAACTTTGTGAAAATTCAGTAATGAAATTATAAAGCAATTAATAAGAGGTTACTGTGGTCCTTAATTATACATCGGAAAGAGAGCTAACCGCTACAAGAATTGTTGAATCAATGAAAACAATATATTTTGAAAATTAATGCTAGATATAAAATACATAATTATAAAAAGACATAACAAACAGTAAAACAATGTAATCATAATATGATGCAAACTTACAGCATTTCAACACCATTTGAAATAATGGAAACTGGAAAAGAACTGAAATTGCATGAATTCTTAAAGCAATTTATAGGACATGGTGATTGGCAAGTCTGTGCCTTACACACTGTTTGGCAGATTATCCCTAGTATGAAAAGCTGCATCAAAACTCTCCCCATGATGCCAGCGAAAACCATTCGCCAATTTATCTGGAAAAATTTAAGAGAAATCTTATTGAATTTTCAGAGTGCCTTACATTCGGATGAAGGGTAATTTTAGTAATCGTAATTAGAGAAAAAGGTCAACGTCAATGCAATTCTACAACCCCTTTTTATATTTGAATTATCGTTTCTTATTTCATGCTAATTTTTTTATCATACATATTTTTTATCTATGTGTAAAAAGATAAATACGTTATTCCAAACCTTCACCTTGGTCTTGTTGAGGGTTTGTGGAGTAATATGTACCTCGGATTTCAACTGGTTTTTTCTTAAAGTTAGAAAATTGCAGGGCAATCAGCCACCTAACATATCTTTTACAAACTAAACCTCATTTTTGCTTAGCACGGAGATTCATATTTCAATGTCTTCCGACATGTCAATGGCAGTTCCGATTGTTTTTGTTTTTGTTTTTTTTTCTTGTTGTTGCTTTTTTTGCATATGGAATTGGCCTCTCAACAAATTTCGATAATTTTGATACTATCATCATTTTACTCTTGCAGATTTGATATAATTTGTCCGTACACGATTATTTGCCAATACACGATTATGAAATACCGTCATTAATTGCACCATTGTCGCTGGAAGCAAAGGATGCAATGCACATTGAAGTATTAGATTTTCTTCATTCGAATCAGACATACAGGCTGGCAATGCATAATAACATTATTTGGTCAGGTCATATATTAATTCCGGATTAGCATGAAATAAAACGAATGAATAAATAAAGATGAAAAGAAATAATTATGCCTGGTTCTTGTATATATATATAAAATTTTAATACTTCCGTATTTTGAAATGAGGGTCGTTAATGACCAATCATAGTTTATTATTTCCTTAATTTTGTAGTTTTCTATAAAATACAAGCTATTCATGAATTCATTTTTATAGGGGTTCACACTGCTAGTGCTTTAGTTTTGTGGCGTTCTTGTTCATTTTTGTTTATTTGTTTTGTCTTTGTCATACTGTCTCAATTCTTGTTGCTGTGAGTTGCCGTGATGTTGGATTTGTGATTTTAGAATTTCCCCTTTCCTTTCCTTGCTTCGGTATTCGTTTGCTGTTAGTGCTAATTATTAATCGCTTTCTCATTTTTCCTGATGATCACGTATACATTTCATATTTGCTAGGCTATGGAATAGCCTAGCTATATAGATAGTTCTTGGGGGAGGTGAGGAGTACGCTTGCGCAGAATACTATTGACCAATAGGAATTTCAGATTCTCGAAAATCAAAATGGCATCCAGTTTCGTCCTGATAAAACGGGGGGGGGGGGGGG
>MJUU01047881.1:22229-73751 GCA_002080025.1 Modiolus philippinarum | reverse complement strand
GGGGGGGGGGGGGGGGGTTTCATTTTTCTGTTTCCTTGTGGAAGTTGAAAAGTATTATTAACATTACTATAGGTGGTACTGGGAACAGGTTTGTAGTAGAGGATGATGGGATTGGTATTGCAATATTGCTTAGCCAGATTTATAAATATAGATATGATAAAAAGAATGAGAACAGTAATGTATAAATTTAAAACCAGAAGTTAATAAATAAAGATGAGGTATTGTGCAATGATCAATAACATACACATACTATAATCGACTTTTCAATTGTGTTAAACAAAGCGTGATTGTAGTTTGTGGAGATACTTAAGCAACATTGGAGAACGAAAGGTGGAAAGAGATAGAATTGTGTTTTTTGAGGAAGAATAAAGAGCTATCGGTGTTTATTTGTGTGTGCTGTAAAAGGTTTATGTTTCGAAGCCAAGTACAAGAGAAACAATCAGTGGCGGATTTAGGGGGGGGGCCCGGATGGGCCCGGGCCCCCCCTTAGGTCGGAAAATATTTAAAATTCCTAGGGGTTTTAAAAAAAATTGGGTTCCGGGCCCCCCCCCCCTTTTGAAAAAAATTTTGGTCGGGCCCCCCCTAGCAGAAAGTCTGGATCCGCCAGTGAGAATTTAATGCAAAAGATGTGAAGTTGAAAGAAATGTTAAAAGGAGAGAAGCATATTGTGTGTAAAACGTGTAACTCTTATGCGTGTAAGGAGGCTATACCTCCTCAAGCAATGATAAATAATTTAGAAATGGAAGCTCCTTTTGAAGAATTAAATACGCTAGAACAACATTTAATTTCTCCAGTTTACCATTTTACAAAATTGTGGTTTTACCTAAGAGTGTCATTGACAAAAATAGCGAAAAGATTGATTTGAGTATACAAATACATCATGAGCCACCACACCCTTGTCAATCAAACACGCAATTTTCTATCCAAGGCTATTCCATAGCCTAGCGTATCGTTTTTATTTCATAAAAACCATTATCAGATTTATATCATCTACTTATGTTTATAAAGTCCCCTCGTGTTTTCTAGTTCTTTTGAAACACTTTTTTAAAATATCAAATAGTTAGCCAGAGACTAATAATCATGGTCTGTCATTCATATGTCCTAACATGGCCTAAGGTATGTTATGGTGAAAATTCCGAAATTCCAGGAATAAAAACTGGTCTGATTATTAAATATTTTTTGTAAAAATTTATAAAATCGTTAGTTTTTCAAAATAGTTCCCGTATGACTAACTCTCCTGTCTCCAATACAAACATATTATGTTGAATTATATCAATCATTAACAACAATGTATTGGGGAAAAAGAACAAAACTACCTACCTTGTCTGGGTCACCTTTTCTACTATAGTTAGCACTACAATTTGCTAAATGACTTTTTCAAATTATAAAAGAACGGTTTTAAATAAGTTGGAGAAAAAAAAACAGCCAATCAAATGAGTTGCTTGGTCATCTGTATTCATAAGTTTAGGCATATACTTTAAAATAGACGTTTTCGTATAGTACATAAGTGTAACATGTTTTTGTATCTGTATTTAATTGATTGTTAGTGCAGAAGTAATTTGGGATTTGATATGAGTGAAATGAGGTGTGATAATCAGGATGATGCGTGTGGATGCATTAATAAGAAGGTGTAACATATGAAAGTTTACATTATATGCCGACTGCATTAACAGGATGGTTACTTTGTTGAAGAGGGGATATGGCAACATGTTTCATATCTTTATAGCGGGTAAATACCGATGCTCTCTCTCTCTCTCGCTCTCTTTCTCTCTCGTGATCAAATTAATTACAGAAAAAAAACTTTTCGAATTGTTACTGAACTAAAAAGTTTTTAGTACTGATTTGTATTTAAAGAGATATCATACATTCTCTTATTTCTAGCAAATTCACCCAACACTTGACCATGTGGAAAAAATATTTCTCATCTCAAGAGAGAGAACAACTTACGTAAAATTTCCCGACACATCTTTTCGGAACATAATTCTCTGAGTTTTACTTTATGTCATCAGAGAAACGTTTTCTACAAATTAAACACGTTGATTTTGAAAGGAGTAGGGGTGGTAAGGGCCTTATATGGCCTGAAAAATAAATTTGGTTAAATTCACAGAATTTTCTCGTTGAAATGTTGTAAGGGTATGGCTTTTCAGTAAACAGTAGCAATTCTCAAATATTGATGTATGATTACTGAGTTTTTGAGCGCAGATGAAGGGACAAATTGAATATTTTGTCAATTTTGTCAAAAAATGACAAATTTGACCAATTTTGACCACTTATTCTGTATAGGAAATATAGAGCACATGCAATAACCACAAAAATATTCATATGAGAGGTTCAATTAGTTTGTTCCAAATGAGTTGGTAAATTATCTAATTGGTTCTTGAATGTGCTCGATATTTCCGGTTAGGAAACTGTTCCAAAATCTGCCAAATTCGGTATATTTCTATGAAAATGCTCAAAAGTAGCTTTTTTCGTGACGTCAGTACAGTGCCTATTGTGACGTCATTTGTTTTAACTTTTTAATTTTTTGGGATATCAACTTTGAAACGAAAATGAAAGAAAATCTTGAGATGCAACTTAGAAATTCACTGGCATCTTGGGCCAAATCAACCCATTATTTCACCTTTTCCTTTCTCACATCTTAATAAATAAATTTTTAAATGTTTAAAAACTCGGCAAGCCTCGTTTTCAAACATTTTTTGAAATTCATTTAACTCTGTGTGAGAAATTTCATAATCGACTCGTTCTATTTTAGGAAACTATCTATTCAAACTCAAAATAATATCTTCTTGATATTTCTTTTTGTGCAATATTAATGATACATGCTTTATATTAAGCTAAAAAAAATAGGGAGTCATGTACCTATTTTTAGCGCTTTGACGTCATGTTTTTTTCCCTGTTTAGAAGAAATGTTTACATACTATTTAGCTTATATTTAGATTCGGTTCGGTTCTCACTTACTTTTTTACTATATTTCAGGTTGACAAAATCGTTGATCGCAAAAAAAAAAAGATAAAATATGATAATCTTATAATATTTTCAAAGAAGTTAGATTTAACCTCCGCATCGGATTAATTAAATAGAATAATAATGTTACTAAATCAGGGAAAAATATAAATGTAAAAACATGTGAAAACCGAAATAAAATGGCAGGTTTTTCTTCATGCCCATATCTCAATCGAAGTATATAATCACAGTACAATACATTTAAGGGTTTATTTCTGTACGAATATGTAATAAAATGAAGCCTAGTAAATATTATTCATCTTCTATTACTTTATCGCATCCACATACTGGGAAATTAAGAATCTAACACCAGGGGTAGTGCGAGACAGGGGAATCTCAGACACCCAAGGGTAAGATTTCCAGTCTCGGACGAAGCTTGCTGAGTCCGAGATGATTGAAATCTTACCCGAGGGTGTCTGAGATTCTCCTGTCTCGCACTTCCACTGGTGTTTGATTTTATTTCTCACTGTATTTACCCTAAAATATATTAAAATTCACACAAAAATGTCGCCCCCTTTTTGTCTGTTTACACAAGGAGTTACGTCCCTTTTTGCAACGTCATAAAATCAGGAATGTATACCCGAGCGCGCCATATTTTAAAAGAACGATTTTCTCGTATTTTCCTGTGAAATTTTACTTCAAATGATATAACAATTTTATAATACGTAGATTAGATACACTTTTCACCACTAATGAGGACAGATGTACACTATAAGACCCTAATGTGCAAACACGATATTTGCCGGTAAACTGCACGTGATTTTTTTGTCTTGCACTAGTGTAAGACTATATGAATCTAACACCGGTGAAAAGGCAAGATCAAGAAATCTCAGACACCCAAGGGTAAGATTTCAATATTTCTCTGGCGAGGCTTGCCGAGTCAGAGAACCATTGAAATCTTACCCGAGGGTGTCTGAGATTTCTAAATCTTGCATTTTCAACGGTGTTTGATTTATTTTCTCACTTTTGTAATCAGGAACTACGATTTTATTTACCACCAAGCCGTACTTGACATCCGACGTTCCTAAGCGACGTCAATGACGTCTGAATCCGTTACTTGGCAATTTCTGTCTTGTACCGGGGGGTACAAGACAAGGAAATCTCACACCGCTAAAAATAGGAACTGTCCTGTCTCAAAAGTGAGAAAAGGAAATCTCACACCGCTAAAAATAGGAACTGCTGTGTCTCAAAAGTGAGAAAAAGTGCTCTTAGGGGGGCATGAAATTTTATGGTAGCTACATTGAGGCAAAAATGTAATTTTATTGTATAAAAATGCATCAAACCACTATAAAGAATACGTTATCTAGTGCAAAACAAATTTTACCAACTCAACTCCAAAAGTAATCATCAGGTTCGAAACAGATTGAGCTATGAAGTCAAGCGAATATGCTACAAATGACGAAATATGTACTTCAATCATATATGTTTTAATGTTTTTTGCGTGAAATGTTGTAAATCAACAAATAAAAAACAACATGTGTTTACTTTTGACAGAAGACAGACCAAGCGAAAACGTAACCTTTCAGTATAAAATTGCACAGAAAATAACGTGAAAAAAATCATTCATATTATCATAAAAATCTTTTTCGTGCTTTTGTTTTTTTTTGGTTTTGTTTTTTTGTGTTTTGTGTTTTTTTTTTTGTTTTTGTTTCTTTTTTTTTGTTTTCTTGTTTTGGTTTTGTTTTTGTTTTTGTTTTTTTTGTCTGCAGAGCTTATCTTAACATTATAATATTGTTATTTTAAATGGCTTACTTCTAATTGTTCAAAACTATATCCGGGGCTTACATATGTCGCATAAATATGTAACATTTTATGCGAAACTAAAATGTCACAATTCATTTTGTAATTAGTAAAATATAACTTTTGCGGGTTCTTTGATCACTGTGTCCCATAGGGTCTGTAAGTCTCGTTCTACTTTCACTTTCAAAGTCCGGAACTCTAATATATAATGCACTGAAACCGTCATCCGACTTCCTCACTTCCGGGACAAACTTCACTTGACGTTACATAGAGAATGCGTCATTTTGTTTAATTTCAGTCTAGGTTAAGGTTATAAAGTGTATAATTCTTGAAGGATAAAATATTCTGGTTGAGGGAAAACGAATCCCACTCTTAACTTGAGCTGTGAACCAAAAATCCAACAATTTCTCATAGTACTACATAGGCACAATGTACCCGGTAACAACGTTTCACGTATATTCTCGGAGGTCACATGACGAGACTTACAGAGCCTATTGGGTACGGCAATGGTTGATTGGTAACTACTTCCTTTTTTAAGATTTAAAAATATGCTTAGTTTACTTCATGTCTATAGGAGTCTAGGATGAGGCTTATTTCGCTGAACTTGATTACTCTATTCAGGGACCGACTCCGACCTACCGTTAGGTGTGGGGTTTTCTCACCGTTCATTAAAGATCTTATGGTGGCTTTGAGTTGTTATTACTCCCCTTTGGGTCGTTGTCTCTTTGACACATTCCCCGTTTCCCTTCTTTTTTCTATAATAATTATTTTGCGTTTACAATTTAACAAATTTAAATGAAAGTGTACATGTTTGCTATAATGTAATCAGTAAACAAACACGTACACTACACTTTCGCCTGAAGTTTGGGGCTGTTCCTATACTTCTGAATATAAAAATGATCTAATTTTAATCGACATTCGATCTTCAGTCACTCAATATGAATATTATTAAACAAAACATTTAGAAATCTATGTGATAACAAGAAGTAGATACAAAACAGCTGTTACCGTACTGGATTGGACACAGCGTTAATACACATTTGAAAGGTAATCTCACATGCTCATAAGAACTAATTTTTGGAAGAACCTTAAAGAAGCACTCGTCTCATAAATGAGATGTTCCTTTTGCAGTACCATTTCAAATTTTGAACAACTCGGGCGTTATTGGCATGAGTTCACCATTGCTTGACCTAGTAACCGACGAATGTTATATAATGAGCATGTTTTTGTTACAATTCCGGAACACCCCATGTCATCTTCAATTTCTATGAGAATTTAAACTGCAAGTGAATATAATATTTATTATAAGTTTTAATGATGACTGGTGTCTTTGCTTCTTTTTAAAGATAGATAAATCTTCAGAACATCGGCTTTGTAGCAAATTTTTACAGATTATTTAGTATCACTGCTAAAGTTAATTACTTGATACTCGGCAAAATAGTAAACAAATAAAAAAAATAAATATTTTATCAAAAGGGGTATCATAATTGAATTTTTAATCAAAACAATGTCTAATATATGACTATACAAATGAAAGAGTGAACTTTCTCTGTATTTAATATGATATCTATGTACAATGTACTATTATAAATGTAATGCAATTTCAAATTGTCTATCCGACTGTTCGATGGTAACGTAGAGTAAGTAGTAAGTCATCAAGGAAAGCAAGAACGGAACCGTCAGTCTAAAACGAAAGATCCATGGACAATGACAATATTAGAAAAACAAACAAAGACATAACGGCAGTAAGATACATATATAACAATGAAGACACACACACACACACACACACACACACACACACACACCCACTCACACATACACACACTCTCTCTCCCCCTCTCTCTCTCTATCAAAACTCAAATGATTGTTCAATAAAAGTTCATAGAGCGTTATAGCTGGGGTTACATTTAATATCAACAGACATATCTTCAATATAATTTCAAAACAATTCGTTTGTAAATCTCATTAATTCTTAAATCTAAAAAGTATTTATCCCCGATTTTTAAAAAAATCTGACAGAATCTGTGTCTCTCTTTAATTCTTTTGTAATGACCCATTTACACTTCTAACTAATGATCACTTATACGAAATTTTGTTGAAAGCAACATTTGATAGTCACTGATTTTTTTGTATTTCTATTATTTTTTAATCAAAAAGATGTACTTTCAATATTTTACGAAAGGATATTGAGTAAATGAACATGAGATCATAACTCCAACTGCAATTAATTTTAGTGAGCTGTACGACCATTTTGGAAATTATTACCTCACAAGCAGCAGAAATCAGATCCAAACAATCAGTGTCGTATTATGGTCTGTTCGTAAAAATATATGATTTATTTTTCAATAAAAAATAATGGATGATAGAAACCGATTTGTTCCTCTATATGGTTGTCTTATGTGTTGTATAATAATAAACGAAATACAATAGTATATAATACGGTCAAAATCAGGGACAGTCTATCATAATCATAACTGATTTTAATGTTCAAAAAGTCCTGTCATAAGCGGGGATAGAAACTTCAATACAGGTTAAAACTGTCATTGACTATCACAACTGTTACAGTGCTTGACAGTTCGTCGCTCTCATGGGTATGTCTATAAATTAAGAAATAAATTATTGCAAGCGGGGTTTATGCATGGGCACACCTTATATTTGTCAATATTTTATACCGATCGATAGTGAAGTATAAAATGAAGAAAAAATATAAGGTTTGGCCACGTTCTGATATGCCTAAAACCCAATTGTAATAATCTAGTTTGATTCTAATATATCTAACTAGAGTTTTGAACATTCGAAGCGGCCGTTAGAGAGCAATATCGGGTTTGACACTAGAATTGAAATATGTTGGAAGACTGCATACGAACACACATAAATGGACATAGAGAAATCTATATTCGTTGTTTTATTGATAAGAGTGGCTCAAAGGCTTAAGAATTAAAATAGATAATCTGTTATAAAACTTATGAAATACGGATATCTTAAAATCGAAGCGGGTGTCAGTGTGGGCTTGTTGTATTTCTGATTTATATGACTGCTTAGTTATGCTATTTTTGAAACCAAAAGAGAAAAGAAAAGGAATAAAACTCATAGTTATAATTGAAATATCATATATTTAAATTGTGGTGCATGATATGCAATATAGATAAGATGTCATAACAACAACACGTTTTTTGCTTGGTTACAGTTATGTCAATTTCAGTTCCGAGTCTTGAATTCAGTAAATGTTGTAAATTTCTATTGTCATTATTTGATGTGGGTTTTTGTTGATTCATTATTTAAAACTTTATTTTCCCACAATTAACAGCAAATGAATTTTTAGTGAATACAATGTGAATTCATACATGACGAATGTCCTTTCTTATATGTAAAAAAAAAATTCGCATGTGCTTTAGCTTTGTTTCCAAAGCAAAAGAAGATAGTCATATTATAATTACTTTTTAGGACTGTTCCATTCCAATATCACTTCATATGTCTTCCACAGTTGTTTATTGGACACTTACAGTCCATTACAGTCAGAGAAAGACAGTCCTAGTTTATTTTTCTGTGTAAGAGTTCGCATCATTATACAAATACATCTGTACATCTTAGGGAAGAAGACCCGATTTGTAAGCTGTCATTTTGGAGTTTTAGGCCCTATCTCTGTTGAAAGGCCTGCAACAGATGCGTTTGAAAATCCTCCGGTGGTTTCTCACCTGCTTAGTCCATTTGCCTTAGGCTTTTGACCAATCTGTTCGGTAAATTGTAAATTTATTATTACCTCCATGGTGAATTTATTACAGTAAAGTTGATATTACTTCCATGGTAAATTTATTACAGTATATTTAGTATTACCTCCATGGTAATTTATCATTTCCTCCGTGGTAAATTTATTATTTCCTTCGTGGTAAATTTATTACGGTAAATTTATTATTACCTCCATGGTAAATTTATTATTACCTCCATGGTAAATTTATTATTACCTCCATGATAAACTTATTATTACCCCCATTCAGTGGGAGAGCCAGCAAGGGATTCCCGGCCTCCATCCGTTGATGTTATCGGTCACTAGTCACGTGACTTTTCAGCAATTATTTGTTACGTGTCGAGGGAAATACTAATTTTCATTTTGAACATCTCGCGATTGGTCGTATGTGAGGAGGAAAAAAAATATGTACATGTGAAATCGAAAGTAGTCTTTTATAAATAAACATTTCCAATATACGAATAATAATGAAATTAGTAGTAACAATCTTGATTATAAAGAACTAGACAATAATCTCAGCAGAGGATTTTTTAACAGTTGACCACTTTTATCAGTAATCAAAACACAGGCAATTATTTCAGGAAAAAATCCCCACCTCCGGGTTTGTGTTATTCTCTTTTTCTAATTTCTTTTTTCTTTTTCTTTTTTGGTAAATAATTGAAGTGCCATATTCGAACAACTATTTGATTCGGAAATTGGACCTGTAAATATATTTATTTCCTAAAATTTGCACATTTTTTTAAAATTACGGCAAGATTACTTATATGGCTTTCCTTCACCATTGTGAAATTTGGAGGCCGGCATATATTTTTTCTTTTCAAGAAGGTGTTAGCCGTAATTAAATTTATTCCACTATTATTCAGTCAAAAATATGTATTCACAAAAAATGCATTCCCCAACCGGAATCAATTCAAAGGAGGGAGGCTGTCGTAGTCGTAGTGGGACAGGAAAATATATTTGTTACCTGATATTTGCGCAAAATTCATTTTCAACCTCTTAATTAACGGCGAGATTATTTATCTTTCTTTAAACCATAACGTGGAATCCAGATTTTTTTTTATTTTCAAGGACGAGTAAGCCAAACTAATATCTATTTTCACGGTCATTCAACAAGGGTCCCCTTCAAGTTAAAAATCTTGATTCGAGCAAGAATATTTACAAACATAAACTGCTAGCCCTCTTGTAATCATATAGTGGTGTATGATTTTTTTTCTTTTTTCTTGTATTACAAAAATAGACCGTGTGATTAACTAAGGCAAAGTACCTGAATGTATTTTCTGCAAATTGAGAAATGAATACTGAATTATTATATTTTCATTTTTACCATATCCCCTTTTTAAATAAATTATTGTTCCTAAAATTCAATAAATAAAACTTTTTTCTCTATATCAGAGACATCAATGTCTCTACCTCTACTATGAATAAAAATGCAAAATGTATTTTTGTAAGTTATCATTAATAAAAAAAAACAATGTCTTTGTTTGTATATATGTCTCCAAAAATGAAGCAGTATGCATAAAGTAAACACATGGTATATGTCTAGACCTAATACTTTGAATATAAAATAAACTATAACTCTGATAGGAAAATATAGAAAAGGGTCGATGCCAAATTTACTTCTTGAAATGATGGAAAATTACATGTTCTGTTGAAATTAATGTATACTCAAAACAAACTAATCATTGGATAAAATAGCTGTACAAGATCAAAACATAATCAACCACTGACTGCAAATGATCTCTGCTAAGATGCAGGGTAAAAATTATATTAAAGGGTTATGTTATACCAGGGGACAAGTCTTTTTGAACTATCTGGAACATAATATCGCCTCCGGAAATCTGGGTCCGAGAATCAACAACAAATGTGTACATCATGTCTTGAAGGACCAAGATACATGCTGTAGCACCATATTGTTTAGAGTACATTTTAATTTGATCATCTGACTATTATAGCTACTAAGGGAAAAACTAAGACAATTTCCAATTTTCACTCATTCAATGATACTACCATGTGATATATGGAATTTATAACCCACCACAAAAAAGTTACTTTTCCTCCCATGGGCATGTGCAAGAATATGCATTACACTGACAGATCCATCCAAGGAAACAAGGAGAGTTTCTGACCCTTCTTTCTTTTAATTGTTTTAAAACTCTGTAAGAAAATTAAAGATTATCAAGAAATTCATCCCAATCCTTTTTCTAGAGCCGGCAATGCATTAAAAGTAATTATAAAATGGGGTCTGTTGTTGTAATTTCGAAAAAAAAAAAAAAAAAAAAAAAAAAAACATTAGGTTGACAGATATGACAGTTTTAGATGATTCCTTAGCTGTTATTACTTTTTTTCAACTTCAATTGGTCTTGATTTTTTTTTCTTTTTTTTGTCTTTATAATTTATGGACAGCTTATTTATTCATTTAACTCACAGTCTTCATTCCCTTTCACTTTGTGCAAGAGAATCCATGGTACTTGTTTTGGTTTAAAATGAGAATTAGAGTGAGTACCGATGAAAACCCCAACATCTTATGCACCATCTTATCAACACCATATGCAGAAGATAAATTAACTGCATTTTTGGGTACTTCATTTGAACAAAATTTGTTTAAAAAAATGAAATTAAGTATTTTGGTTTGAATCATCTGCCTGTGATGTATTTTTCTATCTTTTTTTTATCAATCCAAATCTAAAGTCTAAGTCTAAGTCTTTTAATATTAAATATGAAATTTTGTTGATTCCAGCGGGATCGACTCCTTCTGTCAAGGTTGTAAGGGTTAAAAGTCTGCCACGCTACCACTGGACCACGGTAGACATGTTATAATTTCGGATAATTAATATACTTAAGTGTCACATAAAATAAATTTGTAGTCCGTTCTGTTTTACACCCCTTTGGTCTCCCACAGAGATGGCGTGGGCAGTGTAATCTGTCTGTAATATCTGTGCATTCGAAGAACAGCCGAATCCCTCGGTGGGAAGGCAATCTCGATATTCATTTCTCTAATTCTAACCCCGTCGGGTTCCTACGATAGACCGTTATATTTTAATTTTTAGGCCCTGCATTAGCGTAAATATTCGCAAATCCGGAGAGATGAACAAGTTTCCATGTTGACTGAACTTATGGACAGCTTATTTATTCATTCAACTAACAGTCTGCATTCCTTTTCACTTTGTGAAAGAGAATCCAAGGTACTTTTTTGCTTTAAAATAAGAATTAGAGTGAGTACCGATGAAAACCCCAACATCTTATTTGTGCTTCGTTTTTATGGTATATGATGGACCGATATATGCTGAGCGCCCCATCAAAATGTGGGCTATTTCAATTTTTGGAAAATGACACTTAGAAAATTTGCTGGTTTTTATTCGGTTTTCCAATTGTTTTGATCTAATCTGCACTGATGAGACTTGTTGTCGAAATGGCCATATGGAGAAGATAAAATAACTGCAATTTTCGGTACTTCATTTGAACAAAATTTGTTTAAAAAATGAAATTAATTATTTTGGTTTGAATCATCTGCCTGTGATGTATTTTCCTATCTTTTTTTATCAATCCAAATCCAAAGTCTAAGTCTTTTAATATTAAGTATGAAATTTTTGTTGATTCCGGTGGGATCGAACTCCTTCTGTCAAGGTTGTAAGGGTTAAAAGTCTGCCACGCTACCACTGGACCACGGTAGACATGTTATAATTTCGGTTAATTAATATACTTAAGTGTTACATAGAATAAATTAGTATTTCGTTCTATTTTACACCCCTTTGGTCTCCACAGAGATGGCGTGGGCAGTGTAATCTATCTGAAATATCTGTGCATTCGAAGAACAGCCAAATCCCTCGGTGGGAAGGCAATTTGGATATTCATTTCTCTAATTCTAACCACGTTAGGTTCCTACGATAGACCGTTATATTTTAATTTTTAGGCCCTGTATTAGCGTAAATATTCGCAAATCCGGGGAGATGAACAAGTTTCTACGTTGACTGAAATTATGGACAGCTTATTTATTCATTTAACTAAGAGTCTGCATTCCCTTTCACTTTGTGCAAGAGAATACATGGTACTTGTTTTGCTTTAAAATAAGGAATTGAGTGAGTACCGATGAAAACCCCAACATCTTATTTGTGCTTTGTTTTTATGGTATATTATGGACCGATATATGCTGAGCTCCCCATCAAAATGTGGGCTATCTCAATTTTTGGAAAATGACACTTAGAAAATTTGCTGGTTTTTATTCGGTTTTCCAATTGTTTTGATATAATCTGCACAGATGAGACTTGTTGTCGAAAGGGCCATATGCAGAAGATAAATTAACTGCAATTTTGGGTACTTCATTTGAACAAAATTTGTTTAAAAAAATGAAATTAATCATTTTGGTTTGAATCATCTGCCTTTGATGTATTTTTCTATCTTTTTTATCAATCCAAATTCAAAGTCTAAGTCTAAGTCTTATATTATTAAATATGAAATTTTTGTTGATTCCAGTTGGATTCGAACCCCTTCTGTAAAGGTTGTAAGGGTTAAAAGTCTGCCACGCTACCACTGGACCACGGTAGACATGTTATAATTTCGGTTAATTAATAAACTTAAGTGTCGCATAAAATAAATTTGTAGTTCGTTCTATTTTACATCCCTTTGGTCTCCCACAGAGATGGCGTGGTCCGTGTAATCTGTCTGTAATATCTGTGCATTCGAAGAACAGCAAAATCCCTCGGTTGGAAGACAATCTCGATAATCATTTCTCTAATTCTAACCCCGTTGGTTTCCAACGATAGACCGTTATATATATATATAACGGTCTATCGTTGGAAACCAACGGGGTTAGAATTAGAGAAATGATTATCGAGATTGTCTTCCAACCGAGGGATTTTGCTGTTCTTCGAATGCACAGATATATATATATATATAACGGTCTATGGTAGGAACCCAATATATATATATATGTTAAGTCCAACGGATCTAAAAAACAATTAAAACAATCAACGTATCCCCTAGATAACTATGAACGTGTCACTTAAACAAATAGTATAAACCGGGCACGTCTCACGTCATCGAATCCATCGCCGCCCCCCTCCCCGTCGTTCTAATGATAGTGAAGACTTTCATGATTTTCGTGATCATCTTGTAATTCAGCTATGCAATTGGTATGTGTGATTCTACATATTTTTACCCATTTGGTGGGAACAGTAATTTATTCAAAATGTTCATTTGACAATCAGCTGATCGGGCGCGCAGTTTGTTAATTTTTTGCTTGTGTCCCCGGCTTTAGTTACAAACTCTATTTTGGCTCAAACTCGGTAAATATAAATCTCTCATTGATTCTTAATCAAAGCATTACACTAAGCAACTCACACGCACATGTAAGTGCCCACAAATCATAACATTTCATCTTACGAGTGGCCGATTTCTCAAGAAATCCGAATATTTTTACTACTTAAAAAAATGTGTATTACACACGAAGTACAACGAATGACGTGCGATGAAGTTTATGTGGATAAATTGATCCATTTTCTCGGGATTCCAAATAGTTTTAGTCAATGAAAATTTGGAGGATGTAGTTGTGTCAGTTATATTTAGACCTGGGACATTTAGGAAGTATAAAAGTACAAACGCTCCCCCTTTTTTCAATTAGCTAATTCTGCAACGGAATCGGCATACAGAAATGTATTTATTGGTCATATGCTATTTAGATTCATTAGTTTTTAATATCTAATAATATAAAACGCTAAAAATGTCAACAAAGACATCTATTTAGAGTTTTTCTAGCGAAGACTAGTTGCTATGTTCATTGCAATCTTAGCGCCACCTATAAAAAAAAAATTATTTCATTTTTTTTCGCGTGACCGATGGAGTGGAACTCTCCAGTCAGCCTGGCTTTTCCACTGCATTTGACATCTGATGGCACCTGCAGACATCTGAAATTAAACTTGTTAAGATTTAAGAATGCAACCTGTTCAACATATTTATAAAGATGAATGAAAAAAAATCTCTTAAAATAGACAAGGAGACAGCTTCACACTTGCAAAGTTCTCCCAGCTTTGATTAATATCTTATTCAAATCTTAAAAAGCTTAAACAGACCAGTGCATAGCTTAAATGAGGTTTATTTGGTATTAATGTAGTAGACCCAGGTTAAGGGAGATAACTCTGTAAATCAGCAAAGTGTTTGGAACAGTCAGTTTCATTGACACTTTTGAAGCATTTATGTGAAAAAGAATCAAAATCATCAGTGTTACTTGGAAGCTTACAATGCATTTATGAAAATAATTAAAGAAAATATACAAGTGATTTGTAAGAGTTATGTACCTTAACCTAGGTCTACCTCCTTAAAGTCTTATGAACAGATATATCATGAACGTCGGGGTATTTTCCAAAAATACAAGTCACGGGGTGGTAAAATTTCCCGAGCCTAAAAGGCGAGGGAAATTTAGACCCAAGACTTGTATTTTTGGCAAATACTCCGACGTTCATGATATATCTGTTTAATAAGACCGAATCTCTCAATCATTCAAGCGCACAGGTGACTCCGGGACAAATACCACGGTGGAAGGGTTTTTGCCAAAAATTACAACGGCTATTAACTAATCAGAATACAGCTTACATAATTAAAGAGTAATTATGACAGATATGAATACTTTTTGCGTAGTTTATCTGTTGTATAGGTATAGCGTCATGTGCGGTTTTTACTTTTTTATTAATCAATATCAGTTTAGAAATTGTAAGAGTTACATTGGCTCGCATACATTTTATAGCTTTTATTTGTCAAAAACAAAAATAAGCAAACCTGATAAAGGAATAATAAATATATTTTTGTTCCATGTTATCTATTGAGGATTTCTAAATTGCGTTCTTTAGATAGACCATTTTTATTTACTGAAGGCTTAAGACTTGATCCATTTTTTCAAAATTGCGCATTGTCTTTTTCTTTCCATTCAAGATTGTGGCCATTGTGTTAGTAGTCTACCTGTATTGGGTTTTATTCGTATGTTTATTATACTATAGGGAAACGAGACAGATAAAGGGGAGGTTTGGGTACTCATTAACCGGTTTAACCCTACCTCTGGCTTTTGCTAGTGCCGGTACAAAGTCTGGCTGTCCCGAGTTCCTATCGTTGTCTACGTTTGTCTTTTGTCTTATTCGTGTTCTTCATGTGTAGTTCCATAGCAGATTGTGGCATGTTACTATAATTTTTAGCTATTGTAGGTGTTTCTTGTTATTCATTTTTTTACATTTAAAGTCCTTGTACAATTGTAAATTATTTTTGCCAGTGTTGACAAAACCCCTTCTAAAACATGAATCAGAGATTTTCGACATGGCTTATTTCTCTTTTGATACAATCAACAACAGAAAAGAAAATAAGTTAAGACTTTTAATACCCTACTGAATAAATTGTATAAAATAGGAAATAGAAAAGTAACACAAATTTAATTTTGATTTATGTGAATTGAGGAACTTGATCATAAGTTAAGCTTTAAAAAGAATATGAATTTCGCACACATGATATTAGTGATCTTATCGAATAGCAAATCAGAAACTTTTACATGGAGGTGGAATTTTTTTACAAAAAATATGTACCTTCATAACAACGACAATAACAATAATTAAAAAAAAAGCAATCTATATTCAACAAAAAATTCGTTGAGCATTGTAAATTGGAGTAATTAGCTGAAAGGTAATTTATATCTCACCATTATACTTTTAATTGGAAAATATTCGTGTCTTTTAAAGTAAATTTCGCACAGTCTTGAAATCGCAATAGCAGACCAGATTACTTAATCATCCAATTGCATTATAATATTCGCTACAGTAATACCTTTGTCGCTCCGTCTCTTGGCGCAAAATAACGAGAAATTAAAACTGCCAAAAAATTTTATCTGCTTACAGTAACACCCTCTAACATAATAGAATTTTATCCAACAAACAGTAACTCATCTTTTCTGTCATATTTCTGCAGATGCAAGGTCCAATGATAATTGAATATGGTATTTACAGTGTTTGTCTGCTTAAATTTCATTTCTATTGTTCAACACAACTGTACCATACATGCAAGTTATTGTGCTTATTAGGGCTGTCGCGAATAGTAACATTCGAATTACATGTTGTATTTCATCCATTTCTATATTTCTGTTACCGTTTTTGCCATGTCTTTGGACTTCGATTTTTGTAGTCATCGCTTCCCTTGTTTCTTCGGTATTCTACTGCCGTTGTTTCGTTGGTTCATGACATACCCCTAATACGACAGAAATGGAGAAAAGCTACGGAGATTTTATTTTCGGGGAGGCATGATTCATATCAGATGCAGTAGTGTTTTTTTTTTCAAATTGGTCAAACTTCCAATATTTCAAAATATTACTTCTTTCGGGGAGACATGTCAGATTTTGTTTTCCAATGATTTGTCCAACAAGGAAAATGTTATAATAATTCCTATGTCAATGCCAAAAAATGTAAGTATATCATCCACTAAACTTAAAAATTATATCCAAACCTTAAATTCATTTGGCTGAATTTCTACAAACGTTTTCGCAGTTCGTTCTACTTCCATAAAAAAAAAAAAAAAAAAAAAAAAAAAAAAAACACACACACACAAATTTCAATGTCTATTCCTTCATGTCCTTCGGGTATCTGTAAGCTGTTCGCATTCAGCAGAACTTTTGTGTGTGTCAAAAGATCCATATGTGATCTTTGTCTAATTATATGATGTTCTCATTGTATATTTATGTTTTGTCTTATGTTTTCTCATATTTTGGTCTCAAATTATTTTACCTGTGAAAGTCATGTGTATCACTTCAGAAAGTTAAAGATTTTTATTTCGTACTTGGAAACTTTAAAACATTTAACATATTTAATATACAATCATCGAATTGCATGCACACGTGATGTATGTAAATAATTTGTGATTCAATTTTTCCAGTAAACTTAAACAAAAGAAAATCTAAATTTTTGAGTGTCTGAATATACTTTATCAAACTGTTACTTCATTCCTTGTTTGGTATTGCTGAACGTTCTAAAAAAATGTCCAGAAAATAGAAATATTTTATCCATAAAATGAAAGGATAAAATGCAAAGAAAAATGTGTTTGGGTTCTGCTAACTTCATCGTATAAATAAAGCAAATATTGTGAGTTTGGATTTTGAACAAAAATACATTATGCTGGACACGACGAACAAGTCTTTAAAAAAGATGTAATGAAACTTCATTCACAAATATTATTTAAAAAAAAAAACAAAAAAAAAACAAAAAACGAAGGCATATAAAATAAAAACATGTCCAAGACCGATGCCGATGCCGATATCGACAATATTGACAAATAAGATTCGATATCGATATCGAATGATTTATAAATTACTATAATGCAATGAATAGATTTAATGTTAATGTCGATGATATCGACAAACACGATTCGATATCAATTCGATACCGAAGGCTTAATAAAGTACTCTAATGTAATGAATTGCTTTTATGCCAATGTCGATATCGATGATATCGAAAAACACGATTCGATATCGATTCGATATCGAAGGCTTAATAAATTTCCTAAATGTAATGAATAGCTTTTATTCCGATGGAGATTTCCATATCGACGATATCGGCAAACACGATTCGACATCGAATCGATATCGACGCATAGATAAATTATTGTAATGTAATGAACACCTTTAATGGCAATGCCGATGTCGATATTGACAAAAACGATTCGACATCGAGTACAATTCGAAGGATTAATAAATTACTATACCGCAAAGAACAACTGAAATTGCCAATGAATGTAATGTAGATATATCGATCACAAATGACGAAGTTTTCATTGTTTTTTGGAATAAAAAGAACGGCCATAATTCCCAAGAAATATGATGGATAATTTCTGGCATTTTTTAACATTTCCTTAAAATTGAGGACTAGAAATGGCCATATTAATAAGCTTTTTACGAGTAACGCCATATTTAGATATCACGTGTTCATATCTAGACAAAACTTCTTAGATGTATTCAACTAGTTATGAAATATGTAACCCTGTTTTAAAAGTTTGGCTGTGATAGTACGGTTACGACAAACTGTTGTTGGCAAACAGAGCAAGTGATGAGATAGATGACATTATCTGACTTGCAGGATAAATTGGTAAATATTTTATAGGACTCGCCTGTTGCTGTGCTTTTGAATATTTTACTTCAAAATAAAAAAAAAATAACTATCTCTAGTGGATAAACTATGATAATGAACGGTACTTGGTGGTGTAATCTATATGTACTAAATGCGGAAGAAGAATATAAATATTTTATTCTATTTTGCCGGTTACATGTCATATGAAAGAAACTTAAAATCACTTAAACCGGCAAAATAATATAAATGTCATATCAGAAAGGTGTATATGATGTTCTTAATTGTAAACTCCTGTGAACGTCTAGATGAAGAATATGTCGAATCCTGTATTGACTGACTGTTGTGCTCCTTTATTTCCTGTTATCATACAATAGAATCATATATTTCGTTTTAACACGTTGATTTATAGGGTATAAAAATAAAAATCGATTAGCCACAATGAAACAATAAAACATGACTAAAACTTCGTGCAAAAGGATTTGTAAAAAAGAGATAATACTAGCAAATTTTATTGATAATTAAGAAAGGTAAATTTACTTAAATTCACATATGTTTGAAAAATAAGACGGCAAATCGTGAAATTAAGAATAATTGATCATAATTTGTTAATAGAAAAGAGTAGATACATGTACCTAGAGAAACTGATTTGGTCATACATGCAACATTTTGGATGACGAACTACACTTTTTAATTCTACTTGGATGACGAACTACACATTTTTGTTATATTGTAAGAAAAATTCTACTTTACGGTCACAATTTTTTAACAGTATTGCATTTGAAAATTCTATTAATTTTTAATGAAAAGAAAAAAAATCAAAATCTTTGCTTTTCCTATCAACGCAAAAACAACTAGAAACTAGAGGCTCTCAAGAGCATGTAGCTGACCTGGTCCAGGCTGGCATAAACAGTACAAATACATATTGATGTCACTTTACTTACAGCAACATAGTTTGAGCGGAAATATTTCATTATGGATATGCATCGTATATCAATTGATTTAAGAAATAAAGATATGGTCATGTCTTTTCTTTTAAAATTCTTAATCGTTTTGTATAGCATTCGTGATTTGAAAAAAAAATTGTTATGTTTTAAAAGTCATATTATTATAATTTATAATAATAATTAGAATTGTGAAAAAAAAAACAAATAAAAACAAACAAACAAACAAACAAAGAAAACAAACAGCAAAACGAAACTGAAATAGAAAAGACCCCTATGATCGCAAATATCTGTCAAATTAGTAATTGTATTACATGTTGCAGGGAGAGAAATCAGAAGCTCCTAGTTAATTCTTTGTAAAAATCGATAACAACACGCGTGTGCGAGACTTCCAGTGAAGAAAGTCGATTTTAATTCCCAATACATGTAATTTTATTTAAAACTGTACAAAAATATCAACAAAACCTTTTTATTGAATATCCATAAATTGTCATGGATATTAATTGTAATATCAGATTTTAATTCCCAATACATTAATTTTTATTAAAACTGTACAGAAATATCAACAAAACGTTTTTTTTTATTGAATATCGATAAATTGTCATGGATATTAATCTTAGAAATATATCAAAATCGGACACATTGAAATTTCTACATTTCGGAAATATACGTACCTTTCAAAATATCTTTTATCTAGTTGTTGTCGCATTTACCCTCAATTTTCACAAGGTTTGACCCAAATCCTTGATAGGATTTCTTATTCAAGAAATAAACAATCAATTTTGCTTAGTGCTATTTATATGTAATTATGTACAAGCCATGTCTTCATTTTACAATTACTCATCAGTATAAACATCAGAGACTATTTTTATGGAATATCTTTGGAGGAAAAAAAAATTGAAAATAAGAAAATACATTGTCTGATTTTTTTTTTTTAATTTTCGTATTTAGACGCTGTCTTTGAATATTCAGTTAAAATTAACAGTTTTTTTTAGTATTTCATATGAATGTTATGAGAATTTGTCAAAATTAAAGTCGAAATGAAACAATGGGTCAGTCAAATGTCCAAAGACGATATTCAAAGATTTCGGATTTCGAAATTCATCGATATGATGTATAAGATGATTTTAATTAAGGTTTGATTGATGAAAATTCCCGGAATTTTGTTGGACATCTTAAAATGTACATAAAATTGTAGTTTCTTGATATTTGGGTTATTGGATGTGGTTTGTTTCCATTGATTTATTCACTTTTTTACCTTTTCGGGGCCATTTAGGACTTACTATAGTCTGTGAGGCTCCTCACTGTGTTGAAGACCATATGGTGAACCTAGATGTTTAGTTTTTTGTCGTTTTAACCTGGATATGGGATGTTGTCTCCTTGACATTTACCCCATTTCCTTTCTTTTTCATATTAGAGAAAAGACAAAAAAATAAAACGCCTTAATATAAAAACCATTATCGAGATCAGAGCATTGACAACATATTCAAATAATAATATTTGACATATTATCAATATCTTTATTTAAGATATCTGACTTCCAAACCATGAAGACAATTTCACTTAAACTCAACATAACAAAAGAGTTACTAAAAAAATACAAAACATATTAAAGGTTGAATACAGCAGGTATATTTTAAACCATCAACAAGCTAGCAACGATACGCAACTTATTGTTTTAAGGATAGCACAGCGTACTTAAGTCCATCTATATGTTTTTAAAAAACGGATTAACGATACTTAGACGGGGAAGTTAAATCAGTAAGAGTTTAAAGCATATTCGGTTTAAAAGAAAGAGCAGCAGAAACAAGCAACAAGAAAAAAAAAAAAAAAAAAACACGCACGCACGCATAACTTTGTATTCTGGGAATATCAAATGTCGCACGCCCTTATTGGCATGGTACTTTAAACGTCGAAAGTTTTCCTGATATTGTCATCCGTCTTACCATATAAGCTTCTACTAATTTGAAATGAGTATTTCCACAATTATTAAAGTTAAATGCAAAGGTTACAGTTTTAGAGCAGAATTTGAAGTCGTTCATTTTCGAAATCCGACAACCAGCAAATTTAACAGACCCTTGCTCTGTGATTAGGTGGCTAACTCTTTTGCCTTTGATTATTCTATTTATTGCTAAAGAATTGCATGTACTGATCTACCTTTCCTTTTCTTTTAATATAACTTATACATGATTTACGCGATTCAATTCGTTTCTGAAAAAAAAAAAATAAATAGATACATTATACTGGAGGTTTTATATATTCGACACAGAAGTTGACAAAAAATGAAAATATCTTATAGTGTTCTAGGAGGGTGAGGAAAATAATTAGATAATACCGTTGCCTCAGCAAAAGTTATTCTGGTAGAAAAGTCAAAATAGTAGCATTTTCCATTGAATTCTCTCCAGGTGGCATCACACATCGCCACTGAAAAATATATTTATTGCTAAAATATGCCAATAAAGTTATTGTGATTGTTTTTATATAAAGGTTAAGCAGATTCACACAGCAGTGACTGTCTTCATTAATGAAGTAAATTGTGAAGAACTGTGATCAAAGCAATATTGATATGATAATAGGTGCAACCTATGGAAGGGCATTAAAAGAAAAGTTATTATTATTACATATTTCACAATTGATTCTAATAGTTATTTTGTGGCCATTGCACGATATATATTTAATATTTTATGATAAAATAATATAAACATTATGACTGGTTATGAGGCAATACCAAAAAAAAAAGTCCGGGAAAATATTTACACTGCAACTATTGACCGGTACATAGTAACAGAATTTGAAAAGGCGAAGAATTTTTATGTTAAAGTTTTTCGTAGTTATGTTCATATAATGAGGTATTATAATTGATAATATGGACTCATCGACCGATGCAAAAAGAGAAGAAATTTAATAAAAAATCTAATAAAATTAAATATCCTAATTCATCCGTATAAATATATCTAAACATACCGCATAATAACAACCTGAAATGTATAAGATATCGATACTCGCACACTTCTTAGTAATGGTAGACAACAGAAACACAAAAGAAGTGAAAATAATACAAAAGGACAAATGTTATTTCCAAGCTAACTGATTTTAAAACGGAAGCCAAATGTTACCTAAATGTGATGTTTCTTTACAAAAAGTGTTATGGGATTGGATAGCACTTTTCAAAAGAAGACATATTGTGATTGCTCTAAAAAGGCAATATTGTAAACAACATTGTTTAGGTACTTATTGGGTATATTATCTCACTGAAACACCCTTAGCAAATTATTCTAAAAATATCTTTAAAATTTATTGCAAGAAAAAAATAGACTTGTTCAATCAATTAATTCAGTACAACTATGTGCACACCTAAAGATAAGGACAATTAAAATTAATTGGTAGATTTTCATCACCGGTGGCCCCCAGAAAATAGGCCCGCGCGAGATTATTATTTTTTTTTCAAAAATCCGCTGCGTCTAAATTCCCGTATTTTAATTCGTGTCCGCAACCGATATACCTTTCCGTTTACATACGCGTAGCCATTTCCGGTAGTTGACAAAACGGTTTTCTCAGTCAGGGGACTCTAACTGAAAAGAAAAGCTAGTTTGCTTCGAATTTCAACAGCTCGATAACAATTTTTGACACCTTTAGTGAACTTGTATCTGGGCTATAGATGAGAATCAACTGGGAATGAGCTACATTATCGTTCATCGGACAGGTAGGGAACACACTCACAAACGGAACGGAAGGAACAACCGGCGGGATCCTCAATAAAAATAAATTATATGAAAATTATTACACCCACCCGCCCCATATTTTTTCACGGAGTCGGATGAAAATCTACATATTAAGTTTAATTGGCTAATACCCTACTTACTATGTAGTGGATTCCTAAACTTCACAAAAATCACTACAAACACCGCTTTATTTCGTCTTCGAGTAATACTTCTACCACAAATATGCCTATCATTTTAACCAGTGCACTTGTATATAGGAGTTAATTATAAACTTTTGTGAAAAACATCGAAACTCTGGTGTAAATTACTTTTGGAGTATGAAAAAATCAAGTGATGTTTTAGATATATTACAATCTATGGAAAGACTAGTTTTATCTCCTGTCAGTTATGATTTTTCTAGACTTTATACAACCCTTCCACATAATTTGATTAAATCCATATTTGGTCAACTTATAAAATGGTCCTTTAAATTTTTCGGGTCTTCAGTTTATTATATGTTACAATAAGCAGGGAATCTTTTCCAATATTACTTACAACAATTATTGCTACTGGATATGTGTTGATATGATTAAGGCATCAGATCCCTTGCTTGACAACATTTATGTTCGTTTTGGCACCATTGTTTATCATCAGGTCATTGGAATCCCCAAGAGTACTAATTGTGCTCCTCTCATTGCAGTCTTTATCTGTTCTATGACGTACGGAACTTCTTGAAAAAAGTACAAACAGTGATAAATTCATTTCTATTTTCAATGATGATAGCAGGTACATTGACAATATCCTTACTATCCTTTAAGTTTTAAGATTATGTCGATATCAGTTACCTAAAACAACTGAAACGTAATTAAGAAAACTATGATTCTGCCCTTTTCTGGATATAAGTACATGTAACAACGGCAGTAGAATACCAAAGGAACAAAGAAGTGAAATTACAAAAATCGAAGTTCAAAGACACGGCAAAAACGAGAACACAGAAAACAATGACGTTAGACACAAAAAACAATGACGTTAGACATATACAAAGCACACAAATAGAAATAACACCATTCAAAACAAAGTATCCTTGACTCTGGTAAAATAAAAACTAAAATTTATGATAAAAGGAATAATTTACTAATTTCCCTTTTCTTGACTACGACGTTCCCCTAGCTCCGTCCTACCATTCGCTCTCGCATAACCTTACTTTCACATTAAAACTTTTACAACAAGGTTACAGATTTAATAAATTATTAATTACTTTAAAGAAGTTTTACAGAGGGTATGAACATTTGATATCCGACATGATGTGACTCGCAATAAGCTAATACGAAGGGCATTTTTCATCCTCGATTTTATGGAAAAGTTGTTAAAAATGTCAGAAACTGACAATTTATCCAGAAAAACTTGGGCGTAACGTACATTCTTTACGTAATAGGGGATATCGACGGAATATTCTGAACAAATCTGTTAAATAAGATTTGGATTCCAGTGACATGAAGACTGTACATATATGCTGGCCTCTCACTGTACTGCCGAAGTCTACTGAAATACATGAAGATTCTTTGTCAAACCCTTTGGGGAGTTTTGAGTTCGATTTTTCTTCCGAAGTGCGACAACATTTTACCAGCAGACTATGTTCCTAGAGCTAGCCGGCAGTTTAGCGGCGAGAACTCTTTGACCCATCACATTTTGTTATATGCTTTTCGTTTCCAAGACAGTGGTCATTAAGATCGTAGTGTTCCTGTTTTTTATATTATAGGGAAACAGGATAGAGAAAGAAGAAGCTTGGGGTACCCATAAACTGGTTTAATCCTACCACCGCCCTTTGCTTGTGCCGATATAGAGTCCGGTTATCCCGGGTCCTTATCTTTATTTATGTTTGCCACTTATCTCCATTATTGTTTTTCTAGTGCAGTTTGCTTGTGAACTGTGTTATGTTATTGTAGTTCCCGGACATTGTAGGTGTTAACTATTATCCTGCTTTTGTAATGATACAGGAAGACTCTCCTTTTATAGACAGTTAGTGTAACAAATTGTTCAGTGAATGTTACGACAAAAAACTTGAGAAACATTTTACAGATCTTATAATTTCGACACAACATTGATATGAAAAAGAAAGGAAATAGGTAAATGTCAAGGAGAAAACCTCCCATCTACAAATTAAAACGAACTAAAGGAAAGCATTTAGGTGTCACCGTTCCGTCTTCAACACAGTCAGGAACCCAGTAAATAAGTCGATAAATAAAATGAAACAAACTACACACAGTATCCCTAATTCCAAAAAACTAAAATTTGATAAGGAGACAAGGGCAGGTCAATGATCAACATATTCTTGACTTGGGACAGGCGTACTAATTGCTGTGGACTTAATATGAAAAAGAAAGGAATTTGGCTATATGTCAAGGAGACAACATCCCATCTTCAGGTTAAAACGACCCAAAACAAAGCATCCAGGGGTCACCGCACGGTCTTCAACACAGTGAGGAATCCTAAATGGTCCAAAAAAATAAAAAAATAATAAATCAATGGAAACCCGAATATCAAGAAACTAAAATTTTATAAGGATAAGGACAAGCCGATGAGCAACATATTCCTGATTTGGGACAGGTGCAATAAATTGAGTTTGGGTTAAACTCGTTTTCCTGGATCCAAACCCTCCCCCTATGTGTGGTGAATGGCTAAAAAATAAATGCACAAAAAAAACACAGTAAAAATTAAACTAGAAAAAGGTCCAACGTATTAAGAGGAGTACCTTTATAATGAAGTACATAGCTCGTTTTCTTGGATCAAAATTCTCCCCTTTGTGTTAAAAATGGCTAGAAAATAAATGTAAAAGGCGCACAGTAAAAATCAAACTAGAAAAATAATCCAACTTATCAAGACGAGTACAATGAAGCAATTAAGACATGAACGAGGAAATACACAAGGTACTGTCCTGAGAAATACTTGCAGTTACTGACAGGTAGCTAAGGACATAATTACCGTCGACTATGATATAAAGCCAACTAAGATATGCAACTTCAATTGAACTACTTCTAAATAGCTTTTGTATAACAACATGAACCCCATGATATTGTGCAATGCCAAACACTGAAATTACAAAGAAATGTTTTAATTTAGTTACGATGTAAAGCGTTGAGAGGATAAAAAACCTTAAGTAAATACTTAACAACAATGCTGTTATATTATTTCGATAACTACCGAATTAAACCAAATAATTATCCTTGTACTTCCTTTTAACTAATATTTAAGCATTTGTCCGCGAAAATATGACAGTGAATGTAGGTACTTTTATATCGCAACATAAAAAACATTTTCCTAAAATTTCATAGTGGTAAACGTTGACTTGTGAGGAATTGCAGTATTTGGTTTGTCTGGTTTTATGACTATTACACAGTAGAATATGGCTCCATCCCTTGCAATATTTTCAATTCCTAATAATATATTTTTTTTTGAAAGGTCATTTCAAATTTAAACTCCAGCATGCTTTGGCCTTTTCGAACATTTTTTAATATTATGTAAAAAAAAATAATTATATATGAGTAGTTAGGTTTGTTTTCATTTCAAATATTATCAAACGGTGATGGGTTATCGTGGATTATATGTTTCAATGAAAATTATAATGTCATAATTGACACTTAAGGCTAGGAAAGCCGACGCTCCGAGTATAGTGACGTGCAAAATTATTTGTTCTTTGAAGATTAAGGGATTGCAAGTCTATACCAAATAATTATACTATATTATGAACTTTTGTCGATGTTAAGGAGGTAAACATAGGCTAAGGGACATAACTCTTCAAATTCACTTTTGTGTTTGCTTTGATCTTTTTTGATAAAAGTCTTCTAAGCCTTTTAGTAACAGATATGATTTTGATTCTTCTTCACATCAGTGCTTAAAAGCAGTGATAAAACTGACTGTTTTAAACGTTTCACTGATTTAATGAGTTATCTCTCATAACCTAGGTGTACTCCGTTAAATCAGAACGTGACAAAAATGAAGTGCTGGACGACGGGCAGAGCTTTCATGGAAGAATTAAGGATTGAAATAATGTACAAAGACGTTAATTGAATAATATTTACACTAGTGTAGTAGACTCTTAATAGACATTTTCGAAAACAATTTGTGACTTTTATATTTTACAAAAGGATATGAAGTAAATAACATGAGACCATAACACATATGTAAACTCCAACTGCAATAATCTCAATGAGCTGTATGGCAATTTTGAAAATTAATTCCTCATCAGCAGCACTAGAACCCAAACAAAGGAAATCCATAATTTCAAAGAATGTTTAAAATCCTTAAAACCAAACGAAATTCGAATAATCAGTAATATCAAATATAGCTAAGGACAAAACTACGATGGAGGGAGTTAATCCTTGGGTTTTAGAATTTACATAAATTTAGATAATAGTAATTGAATAAAGTGTACACATGAGATATTATCTCATGTACAAGTACACCATATCTAAGAAAAATAAAGAACATACATCTCTACCACGGGGAATTGTTTTACCAACTCCACACTGCAATAAAAGACAAACTCCTGTATTAAATATTTTACAAAAGGATATGAAGTAAATGAACATGAGACCATAACACATATGTTAACTCCAACTGCAATAATCTTAATAAGCTGTATGGCCATGAGATACACTATTCCGGAGGAAACTAACAACCATGTTGATAAATTCAGGATTCTTTATTTTTGTTGTAAGCGAAAAATCATACGTAGAATAAACAGACAGGTGTATTTAGTAACATTGTATTGGATTGTTTTGACCCTAAACACGCCCGAAAATACACTTTTGGGCGATTAAAAACATCTGGTCTGATTACAAGGAGCTTCGGAAAAAGACAAAAATTAATGCATTTAGAACGTTGGTTCACTGACCTAAAAAAACTGACGACAGCAAACATTGTTGCTTCATTAAAACAAGATACAGTCCTAACGGATACATTTTCAATGAACCATAAAAAATGAAATTTCCTGTCATTTTCTCCTAACCTGAACACCATAAAACCGGTTCCTGACATGGCCAGTAGATCTCGGGCAGCCAGCGGGACATTTAGGATGTTGCCTTGTGTTGAAACCAATCAACTTTATTTAATGTTTTCAAACTCGTACCCGAGGCAATGCATTAGCAAAAATTTGGAGAGAATTTGCCTCAAAACAAGGTCATCATTTGACCTTAAATGACAATTTAAAATTAACACACACATTCCCACACTTTGGCTGACCAATCTATCAACCCAAATGCAAATATGCGAAAATTCTACTATCAATTTTTTACGAAAAGCAGAAACACGTGTACAACATAACGATATAAACTGATTATTATGCAATTTAGTAATTTTTTGTATTTTTTATTGCACTAAAATGTTGAAATTTGTTGCATCGCCTATATTCATAGTCTGCTTTGAACGCTTACTACTTTCATTGATCATTGGATCGCCAAAACATCGGTAAAGCTGATGATCATACCTGTAATGAATATTGTTCATTCAATTCTTACCAATACGTCTTGTGGTTGGTATATTAGTACCACTTTGCTGAAAAACACTTTCGGAAACATAACAGTGAAAAACAACATGATATCTTAAAACAAGAAAAAAATGATCTGTGATTTTTATTTCGGTCAGTCTCCGTAAGGAATAACACGGAAAAGGCCATCACATGCGATGTGTATACACAATACACAATATGCCCATCAGTAGTCATTTTACTGAAAAATAATGTTTTTACATCTTCCAGTTGCCATTTGTCATTCGAGACATTCATTCTGCGTAGATCACAATTTCAACTGTATTTTGATTTTGTCCGATTCTCTGAAAGATATAATAAGTGTTATTAGGGATTATAGAAACAATGAAGAAATCTGGAGTAAATGCAAATGAGAAAAAGTCTCCATTAATGCATTAAAAATTAAGCAATGGAACAATGCTTTTATAGTTGTTCTTCATCATGCATTAACCAAGATGACTTTAACAGTGAGCTTTACTCATATCTCATAGTTAGTTCAAGATGGCCCCTAGCACCGGTGTGAGCGGAACGCATGGCAAGATGTCGTTCAACGCTACATCCATGTTTATTCCGGCCATTGATGCGGGATTGTAAACAAGTATTTATTAAACTGGCAAAGTGTACTTACAATACATACAATATACATAATTCAGATTTATTTTTGAAATTTCTTACTTTAGATTATTAGTTATGGAAAAAAAATAAAAAGAATAATAATAATAAAAGTAAAGAAATATAAGAAAAAGAAAAAAACAAATAAACAAAGGGAAACAAAAATAAGTGCTACCTATGTTTTACACTAAACGTTTTTTTTCTTCTTTCAGGTGTTAATCTACCTTCAAGTGTATAAACCTTCTAATAAAATTGTAAACCAATCAGAATTTTCTAAGTAGGTGTATAAATTACGCTGCATTGTTCATTGAACAAGTCACAGCGTTACTTTGCCTATGACAACTGTTAAACAGATGGTATTTCTAATCAAGGTAAGGTGATTTTTATCAAGAACGAAGAAGAAAAAATGGGCCTTAACAATGTGAAGATTACATGATAATACATTCGTTTTAAGCAAATACAAAATGAATATATTAATGATGAAAAGATAACAGGAAACACTTTCAATACCGAACTGCACATGAAAAACAAAAAAATGACATAAGACAGACTTGGGACAGCCGGACTTGGACAACGATTGCATCTTTATTTATGAGAATTACATGAATTATCAAATTAGTAATTTTATAAAATGGTCAAAGAAAATAACAATTTTGTATTTCTATCTAACTAGGTGAATAGCCATTTCTGAGATAGTACAGTCCATAAAACAAAAGCTTTGCCTGAAGCTGTCTTGTCTTCTTAGGGTGAATGTCTAGCTTATCAAATGTTGTGACGTTACAGGTAAAAAATCAACAACGAAAGTTTTACTTGTACATGTTGTATTGAATATTTTATTGTTCTTTTTGACATCATCTCCCACTTCCACTTGTGATAGAAATTCTACGTTTTTTATTCTTATGCTGAGGTTCCCATGATACTAGACAGATTTTCTCATTACTGAGCAATACATCCCTGATGTTTGATATGGATTCGTCTAAGGACATGTTACTGTAAACCGGATAACTTTCGCGCCGTCTTTATTTTACGGTAAATTGAATTTTAGTTCGCGCAGTTTTGAATTCGAGCTGCCAAATTATTGACCATTGACTTCAATGATAGGCAAGTATATTCGCGCTGTTTTATTTTCGCGGTTCCATTCCAAACGCGAAAATCGCGAAAATAAATCTGCTGCGAAAATTTCCCTATTTACAGTATTCTTTACACAATGCTTTATTACTTTTAGCATAGTAAAACTATTTATTATATAGATAGCGGTGATTTATCGTGTTTTCTTAGTTAAATAAATGTCATATTGTCACCGGTGAAAATAAAGGATTTCTAGTCACTGGATGACGTCTTAATGAAGCGACGTCACAATGTCTCTTCAATGTCGTAGTCAAGTAAACAACTGGCGTATTGACATGAAAAAAAAATAATCCGCATCTAAAATCTCGGGTTTTGAGTAGAAAATCTATATAATAAAAAGCAAAGCTAATCGGCCGTCATGAATATCAATAAAAATGTCACTTGTGTCGATCAACGCAGTGGATTTAACTCGTTGCAGAACAAGTTCTGCAACTCGTTAAATCCTTTGGCGTTGTTCGGCACTCGTGACATTTTTATTGATATTCACGACGGTCAATTAGTTATACTATATGTATTTAAGTATTTAATTTTCAAAATTGCTGACAAAATCCGACGCAAGTGGTATAGGAGCCGTTATAAACGTACAATAAGGTATAAGGAAAGCTCATTGGTGAAGGCATCATGGTGAATAACAACAATAAAAGCGTGGTTCTATTACTTGGTATAACGACGTATTTGAGGAGGCTTTGTCTTATGTGCATTTACTCAATATCCATCCATTGTTTATATAGAGAAACACTTCAACATTTAAATGCAGACTTACCTTTTAATCGTTAGAATTGGATATTCAAATTAATGTTTGCACTGTTTTTTATGGATATTTCTCTACTTAAAATGCTCAGGTAGTCGTTCATCAAGTGTAAAACAGCTGTCAGTCCACACAATATATCTATTTACCTGAAGATTTGTCTACCGTCCCATCCGACAGACTGGAAAATAAAAGTCCCGCGAAACATAGCTGTCCACATTCGCATTAAGCTATAGGTAAAAAAGGGGGGAATTTACAATACAAAAATTGCCGAAGTTGCATAAAAAAACAGTAAACTTCGTTATGATGTACACGCGTTTCAAGGAGTAACCTCTCATCAACAGCATTTAAATCAAATATGTGGGAAGCCGTATTCCAAAAGTAGTCTTAAAATGAGTACTCATTTCCAAAAATATTCAAATAGGAAGCCATATCCAGTACCAAGGACATCAACCGAGTGCCATACACGGAATAAAGCCTCCGTATTTTTAAGTGGTTAGAAATTTTACTATGTCAGTAAATTTCTAAAACACGCAAGGTAAAATTTTCATGTCAGACAAGTCTGACTGTTGGGATGATGAATATCCTCGGGGACCTCTGGTCCACCAGCAGTTGTATCACCCCAATGGTTCAAAATACAAAAAATACCGAAGTTGCATTCGATTCATAAGTTCAAGAATTACTGCGAAATCTAATTTTTAAAGTCAGCTACAGAGTATTTTGTAATTACAACATATTGCTCCCAATTGTATATTGTTTTCACACAATAAAATTGAGACAATTTAGGAAGAGTTCATACTAACAATTCATTGAAGAGTAATATAATGCCAATGCGACAAAGTAGTCATTTAGTCAAGCAGGAACCATAACACCGAACGGCACATATAAGCACGGTACACATGTTTATTTTCTTTATATTGCTTTCCATTACTTTGTCACTTGTTAATTTACTTGTAAATGTTTTTGTGTATAATTACGTTCTTGATACCCTAAAATGTCATGTGTATTCTTCCACCAAGTTATCCTAATCATCTGAAATGACAAAATATGTATTATTCTTTGCTTGAAATATTAACTAATTGTTAAATATTACGCAACTGACAACATGATATTAAATGTCAAATAACCAAGCTTGGCATACATGTATCATGACCTACAAACTTCAACGAAAAACATTGTTACCAAACATGTGTTGGATAGCTTTGCTATAAATAACCCCCGACTTTAATTCTGATCGAATATGACCCGAGTCCCAAGTGTCCCATTTGTATCTTTTCTTATTTGTGTTTTTTCCGTGTAGGTCCCTGGCAAATTGTGGGGTGTTAAGATTCACATAACTCCTGACTGGATAGATTTTTTGGCAGTTATCTCTGTTGTAAGTCACTACTCGATGCTCGGTTAACATCTTAACTGAAAATTGAACTATTTGTTTATTAAATCTTCAAGCCCTTAACTATTTGGAACTTCAGTCCAGTATGAAAAATGCCAAAGGGGATGACTCAGTTCTGAAATGTAACTTAAAAGGGATATTTATAAGACCCCATAGAGTACCTTTGATTTTCGCTGTTCTCGAATATAGTTCCTACAGATGGGTTCCATCCAAGTGCACTCCAAAAGCGCTCCTCGAGTGCACTCCATGTGCATATGAAAGTGATTCCATGACAGCCTAGAGTAAACTTGTGACCGCTTTAAAGTTCACTTGTAAACAAGATGCGATCGCGGGAGTGATCGGGAAGTGAACTTGAAGTGAACTTCGTAGCAGCATTGGATTGCTCATAATGATTGGTCAGTTGAAAGCACTTGATATTAAAATGAGTTAATTATCTGTAAGTAAAAAGTATAGAAACTTGACGAAATCATTTTCATTTTATTAAATTTATTTTTTATAATAAATTGAAACCAAAATGCCATTATAAATTATTTATTTATACATTCCATGCTTATGTCACATAATATTCTTAATAAATCTTTCAAAAAGGGTATTTTATCGAGGCTTATGTTAATGCTGGAGACACTAAATTCATATGTAATTTCAAAAAAAAAAAAAAAAAAAAAAAACTTTTACACAATACCAAATTTATACATATTTTGTCAAAAATTACCTCAAAAGTGGGAGATATTTTTGTCAGTGCTTATTTCAATTGTCGTGACACAACATTTATATATATTTTTCTAAAACTTACCTTTTAAGATTGAAATATTTTGAATTTTGGCTTTTTTTCCTTGCTCGGAATACCAAATTTATACCTCTTTTGTCAAAATTAACCTCAAAAGTGGGAGATATTATATGTTGGTGCTTATTTCAATTGTCACAACACATAATATATATGTATTTTTCCAAAATTATCTTAAAGGATTGAAAAATTTTAAATTTTAGCTTTTTTTTCTTTCTCGTGATACCAAATGTATACATCTTTTGTCAAAAATGAACTCAGAAGTTGGAGATACTATACGTTGGTGCTTATTTCGATTGTTACGACAAGCATTTATATGTATTTTTACCAGAACTACCTTATAAAATTAAAATATTTTGCATTTTAGCTTTTTTCCTTTCTCGTGATACCAAATTCATACATCTTTTGTCAAAAATAACCTCAAAAATGGGAGATATTATATGTTGGTGCTTATTTCATTTGTTGCGACACAATATCAATATATATTTCCCAAAATTACCTTAAGATTGAAATATTTTGCATTTTATCTTTTTTTCCTTTCTCGCGATACCAAATGTATAAATCTTTTGTCAAGAATGACCTCAAAAGTGGGAGATATTATATATTTTTGCTTATTTCAATTGTTGCGACTATTGAAATAAGCACCAACATATGATATCTCCAACTTCTTGCAAAGTAAATTATTTAGGAAAAATGAATGATTTTGGTCATTTGTAAGAATAAGTTTCAACTACATAATGAAAACCTCACGTTCCAAATCTATCTATGCCAAGATTCATATAAAGCTATATCGCGACATATAAAACTTCTTCGAAGGTATATGATAATGTAAAATATTTTAGAAAAATGAATAATTTCGGTCAATTGTAAAGAATAAGTTTCAACCGCATAATGAAAACCTCACTTTTCAAATATATTTATGTTCAGATTCATGAAAAGGTATATCGCGACATATATCTTCGAAAGGATATGATAATGTAAAAAAATATTTTCGAAAAATGAACAATTTTGGTCAATTTTGTAAAGAATAAGTTTCAACCGCATAATGAAAATCTGGCTTTTCAAACATATTTGTGTTAAGATTCATAAAAAGCTATATCGAGACATATAAAACTTCTTCGAAAGGATATGATTTTAGAAAAATGAATATTTTTGTTCATTTGAAAAGAATCAGTTTTGACCGCGCGATAAAAGCATTACTTTTCAAACATATCGCGACATATAAATCTTTCTCGAAAGGATATGATAATGCGAAATATTTTAGAAAAATGAATAAAATTAATTTGCAACACAAAAAACACAAAAAAAAAGCATCTTAGATAGGGTACGGTGAAGCAAAACTCTGACAAAACAAGGTATCAATGGGGTATACACGGGGAGTGAGATTTGCCTTTTTAAGCTGGGGTAAACTTGATTGTGGCAATAAAATTACTAAAAAATCGACCTGAAAATTGGAATTGGTGTCCAACGTAAAGCGGGAACCATTAAAAATTGAACCCGGGAAACAGAAAAAGTTACCTTTTTAAGAGTTTTTGTTAAATATTCCCGATCTTAAAAACAGGAAAGCGGCAAAAATACGACATACTGTGTTTTGAATATGGCCATGGTCAGTGATTATAATGTAATAAGATATATAGTCCCTTTCTGTGACCGATGAAAACAGTTAGTGTCTAAATTTAGATGTATATTTTGGAGCTACCGCGTAAAATGCGATCTACTTAAGAAAGCCTTGTTTTAAGTAGTGATCCTCGCGACAACTTTCCAGTGCACTTGAAGTTCACTAGTGAACGCGAAAAAAGCGGTCATGGAATAGCTACATATTCCAAAAAAGTAAACGCCGCGACAGCTAAGAGAACGCGAAGTGCACTTTTTAGAACGTTGCGTCTGCACCCATCTGTGTATATTAAGTTTATCACTTCATTTTGTTGTTTTTATATGAATCTTCCTTTTGTTTAAAATGACGAAACTTGTGTAAAGAAGAGGATAACATCTACAATAGCTGAAAATTAAAAAAAAAATACATACTAAAATGTGTAAGGGAACTACCATATGGTGACCCCTAGATGTTTTGTTTTGGGTCGTTTAAACCTGCACTAGCAGATAGTTTATGATCCTGTTTGGCCATTTTGATCTTATCACGATCTTGACAAGCTTAACGCAATTTTGTTAAGACTGTGTAAGATATTTAGTTGTATTTTAAGATAATTGCTTTCAAGGACGATCAAGACCCGTTCAGTTTATCAAGATCAAACAAGATAACTGCGTTCAAAGACGATCAAATAGGAATCTTGTTTGATCTTAACAAACTTAATACGTCTTGATTTTTCCTGAACGCAGTTTACAAGTGGAAGTTGTTTAATCTGAAACTATCTTAACACGTCTTGATCGTCTTTGAAATCAATGATCTTGAAAACCAACTTAAAATCTTACACTGTCTTAACAAAATTGTGTTAAGCCTGTTAAGATCGTGATAAGATCAAAATGGCCAAACAAGATCAAAACATATCTGCTAGTGCTGGATATGGGATGTTGTATCCGTGACATTTACCCCATTTCATTTCTTTTTCATACACAGGAAAAACACAAACGAAGACAAATAACTAAACACTGAAGTTACTGTAAATTTACTTTCTGCATATGCGCATTTCGACAACTTATGTCTATTCAGTGCAGATATAATTTAAACGTTTTGAAGACCATAAACTCAAAGATGTTTAAAAACCGATAGTGAACAAATAACCAATATAATCAAAATGAAAGCAAAAATCAGCTAAGGACAGAGATTTGCATGAGGGAGATTACTTTCTGCATATGCGTATTTATGTCTCTTCAGTGTAGATAAAATCTTAACGTTTTGAAGACATAAAACTCAAAGATGTTCAAAAATGATACAGAACAAATAACCATTATGATCTCTATGTAAAACCAAAATCAGCTTAGGCCAGTGCTTTGCACGAGAAAGATATTCCTTAGTTTTCAACTCAGGGACAAAAGACGAACGTAAGTAACGATAGGAACTTGGGACAGCCGGACTTGGAACTGACACTAGAAAAAGCCAGCGGTATGATTAAACCAGTTTATGGGTACCCAAACCCCTCCTTTGTCTGTCCCGTTTCCCTATCGTATAATAAACATACCAGTGAAACCCAATACAGGTAGATATCTAACTCCCTGAGCACAATATTTAAAGAAAAGAAAATGACAATACGTAATTTTGAAAGATAGGTCAAGAGGTGCTCGCCGCTAAACTGATGGCTAGTTCTGTTTTTACTTGGATAAACAAATTCCAAGCGAAATAATTTTCTACTTTTCTATTTCTTATTTCATAATCTAAGAAAACTTTTTGATAGGCAACATCACATTTGCTTTAAATAGATGCATTTTTTAAATTTAATTTCGAAGCATTTTTTTAGTTTTAAAGATAGCTGAAATAGCAATGCAAAATAATGCTTTATTTCCCGCATGAATAACGATGTGTAAAAATTGAAAAATACCATGAACCAATTATCATAGTAAAGACCGTGTAAGTTCGAAAAGATGGCTTTCAGGTTGTTCGGTCTTTGCCTTATTTCCACGTCACATTTTGTGTAAGCGGCATTTAAAGCCCGAGGGGTTATTACTTAGTGAATTTTTGAGAGGTTTTTGCATTAACAGGAAGGAAAATAAAACTGTAGCAAAACATATATGTATACCGAAAAATCACATCACAAAAAAAAACAAAAAAACAAAAAAAAAAAACAAACAAACAAACAAAAAACAAAACAAAAAAAACAAACAAAAACAAAGACAAAGAAAAAATGCATCGTATGCCTACAGGCAAATTGTAAACGTCCAAAATGAACACAACAACTTGATAAAATCACCCCAAATCAATGCTAAAACATACAAAAATCACAACAAATTAATACTAAAACAAGTAAAACTAGAAGTGGTGCCATCAAAAAAGATGGCCATCCCCGCACTCACCTGTTTGACACAGAAAACAGTCGTTATTGACCCTTGGGGTAATTTTCCTCAACATTTTTTAAAATCAAAGTATTAATAGTCACTACTTTTACTAAGAAAGTATACAAGGATATACCGTTGCTAGGTAGAATTTCCAAAAATGAGTGGTCTTTGAAACTTTCATGAAATTTACCAAATTTGGAATCAATGTTTTTGAAAATCCAATTGGTGAAAATTATTGCCCTAATCGAAACAAATCCTAACATTATTGTTGCTAGGTAGAGTTCCAAAAAATAAGTGGTCTTTGACACTTTCAGGAAATTTACCAAAATTGGAATCAAACATTTTTGAAAACCAATTGGTGAAAATGTTTGCTCAAATAGAAACAAATCCTAACAGTATGGTTGCTAAGTATAATTCCAAAAAATAAGTAGTCTTTGAGACTTTCAGGAAATTTATCAAACTTGGAATCAAATATTTTTGAAAATTCAGTTGGTGAAATGTTACTCCTAATTGAAAAAATTACTACATGTATGGTTGCTAGGTAGAATTCCAAGAAATAAGTGGTCTTTGAGACTTTCAGGAAATTTGCCAAAGTCGGAACCGGAATCAAAATTCTTAAACTTTACTGCACATCTGCAGACTATATGCAACAATTCTATCACAAAATTAAAACACTAAACCCAAAAATGAAGGAGGAGTTGCACTGAAAAGCTCACATATATAAAATAGACATCTTAGGCCTCTTGTTTGCACCAAGACCAATATCAAAAATCCGAAAGCTTATTGCGCATTTGCAGCATATATGCAACAATTCTATAACAAAATTATAACACTAAATCCAAATATGTAGGAGGAGTTCTACTGACAAGCTCACATATATAAAACAGACATCTTTAGGCCTCTTGTTTGCACCAAGACCAATATCAATATTCGAAAGCTTATTGCGCATCTGCAGCATATATGCAACAATTCTATAACAAAATTAAAGCACTAAATCCAAAAATGAGCGAGGAGTTCCACTGACAAGGTCCATCTAATGGACAGACGGACGGACAGACGGACGGACGGATGGACGGGACCAAAACAATATTCCCGCATTTTCTTCAGAACAGTGCGGGGATAAATATGCATATCCCTGCATACAAATAAATTGAAAGTACCTCCCTTCCCTTAACTGTCATGTTTACTGGATAGACATCCACTTAGCTTGCCTTGATGTTAATTTTTACGAATTCAAAGGAGGGTTTTGGGTATTGGAACCCCATTTCCCTGCAAAATGTTTAAAATCTTGTAAAGAATTTACTCAGACAAATTTAACAAAAATGCAAAGACCTCCGGAATTGCTTGCCTCGAAAGAAATGAAACTTGGGATAAATGTCTCACAAAAAATAAAAAAAAGAAATGCAGTTGAATTATTATTCCCAGTCGAGTAATCCTTGATATAGCAATTATGAAATTATGAAAAATACTGGGGTTGTGATAAGATAGTAAAATAAAAAGGTACGCTGCTGGGAAAGTAACTCTCTAAGTCTTTGAAAAAGGCCGAAAATGCGTTTTTGCATTTTCAAGTAAATTTTCGGACCTTTGAAATGGGAATCCCTCAAGAATGACCTACATAACCAATTAAAACCAAAGGTTTTTACGCAGGTCTTTAAAAATCAAAGTATGTACAACTCAATTTCATTTTTGTTCACGAGATGCTTAATGTTCAAATTTGAACTTTTCTGTAAAACAAATCAGGCAGATTTTTACCGGCGCTATGATTAGCTTTATATAGTTTGAATTTCATTTTGAATACGTTATCCAGGTAGCTCAGTCGGTTACACAAAGAAAATCCGCATATAAAATTGGCATTTTGTTCTGAGAAAGTGCATTCTATTCTCAATCGAAGAATTTCCGACATATTACATCACTTCGCAGGGACTAAAATTTTAGCAATTCTTAAAAAGGGAACTCGGGGCACAATTTAAGCCGAATTTAACGCATCTTCAGCAGGAACTCTTCGTGCTATCCGTAGCATCATCTTACGTCGGAATTTTCCGAAATTGGACAGTCACTGCAGTTTTACGTCATTCTGCTCGCTAAAATTTAAGGGAAATGTCGGGAAAAACTCCGTTTGAGAATAGAATGCACATTCTCAAAACAAAATGCACTCTGTTATATATCATATATTTTATACCAAGGATCGACCAGAACTTTTTTTTGTTTTTTTTTCCTTTGTTAAATGTTTTAAGTTAACTTTTTGATGTTAATATTGATATCTATATTTTCATTTGTCCAAATGATTAATTTCTACACCCTATTAAAAAACACTGAAATAAACATGAGCATGTGAACATAGTTACAAACTTCTTTTTTTTTACTCCCGCAGTACTGTATCGCAATTATAAACTTCCTATTCATGTTTATTAAGATCGTGTTGATGCTACAAAAGATTTAGTTTCTGCTTAAATTTATTACGGAACCGACGCGATCGTTGCTCATTCTTGAAATTATGAGTATATGAGAAATAGCAGAACATTTGATATACAAAAAACAGTACTACATGGCATTGAAATTGACCACTCAATTACTTTTATTTGCCCGATATCGTATTTTTTTAAGTACCTTAGTATAAACCATATATTATCATGCATGTTCATTGCACATTTATGACTATTGACTGATTATAAGTGTAAATAGTCTTGGTCAGCAGAGAAATACCTTTGTATACTACAGGTAAATATAAACAATGTGACTCAATCGATCGGTCAAATATAGCGTCTAATGGCCCTGTCACACTATAACGCACAGCACCAACGTGTTCCCAGCGTGTGAAAACATTATCGTACACGCTGAGATGCGTTGTATAAGTAATAAGCACGCTCGTAACACGTTACAAACACGTCGAAACACGTTGTCGTGCGTTGTTAAACGTTGAGTGTGTCGCAAGATTTTGAACATCCTCAAATTTCACGACGTTCGCCAACGTGTTGTAAGCAAGTTATGCAGACGTTAGACGAACGCTAGAGGCGCGTAATGCACGCAATGTTTCCGATATGTAGTAGTTTCTCGAAACGTGTTTTAAACGTGGTGTAGAGAATGCAAACCGGGCGTCCTTGTAACTAATTAGAAACGTATTATCCGATATTTTATTATAAAGATAATGGCTAAAGAGTAAGACAAAATTCCAAAGTAATGTAAATAGCTGATTTATTTAAGTATCATACTGACATAATGGAATAAAAAAGATAACAGGAAACACCTACAATGGCCGAAAAACATAGCCACATGCCAGAAAGTAAATAGGAACTGCACAAGAAAAAAAACCCACAATAAAAATACAAAAGACAAACATAAACAACGATAGGAACTCGGGACAGCAAAATAATGTTTTTATTTTTTTAGGAACCTATCCCTCTTGAAAATCTGTCGTTTTTTTGGTGGCATTTCTATCCATTTATAATTTTTCAAAATGATATTGATATGAATAATTTCAAGCTGATCTTATCAAGATCATAAAAACGCTATACAGACGCTTTATGGATGCTAGACGACCGTTGTGGATGCCTTTGGTATACGCCAAGTACGCTAGTAAAACGCCTTTGCAACGTTGTCATACGCTGTTAGACGTTTTGTGATTTTCGCATACAAGTCATTGATAAGTTTTTAGTGCGTTCTAGGCCGTTAGCCTGACGCTATGATTGCGTCCAACAAGAGAATGTCTTCAATTTCTTCGGCGTGTGCCAACGTTCTTATAAAAAATCGCGAACGTCCGCACACGTTGGCTAGAACGTTATAGTGTGACAGGGCCTTAAGACATAAATAAAGACACATGCATTTAAATTATCTAGTGAACAAAATCATCGCTATAAGCGCCCTACCCCTTTGTTGAAGTTCTTGATATTCATTGATTATATTTGAGAGTTATATTGCCTTCATGTGAATTGAATGAAAAGTCTAGAGAACGTCGGTTTTGCCACAATTTCAGGGGCTTCTATATCAAAAACTTCTATCTCAATAACTTATAAACTGACCTATCAATTTATGGGCCCTTAAATTAATAATTGATCCATGTTCATATAAAAAAGATAATTTCAGAGGCTAATAGAAATTTGAGGACTGACTACCCCTAATATGATGTTGATGGAAACAATACCCTATGTAGATCAATGCTAAAGATATAAAATGGTATGTTAACATTTAATTTTTCATGATAATACACCTAGTGGTTTACTTAAAAATGACTAGCGATTGATTGTACTTAACTTCGCAGTGACATTATTTATTTTTCAAAGATAAGAGAACACTATTTACATGCCCGGGATAAATTACCTCTTTATGTATACTGAGTACTAATTCAAAGACTAGTCAAATACTTACAAATCTACACTGCACTTAGATTTCAAAAACATAAAGATTTCCTTTTTTATTACAACGTAGTTTCAATCAATTTATTAACTGTATATCCAGAAAGTGCAGATTGTTTATTTAACCAGCTTTTTTCAAAAGAAGAAAAAAACATAGGTAATCAACGATTACAAAGTTCGCCTCGTTATGGCAAATGGACACAGAAACCCAATTTGGCCAAAGTGCCGATTTACCATCCCTAATGCATATATACAAAGGCTAGATGATCTTACCATGTACAGTAATTGAATTCGAACATAAACTTGAATGTAAGTCAATCATGCAGAAAATGTAGGTCAAAGTGACCTAATTTTGCTTGCATGCTGACCAGATACATGCACATGCAAGGTTAGATGATCCTATCATGTACAGTTACTGAGATATCAACGTAAACTTGAATGAAAGTCACTCATGCGGAAAATATAGGTCAAAGTCAAAATTTTGCCTGGATGCTGACCTACCGTCAAAGATGCATGCACATGCAAGGTTAGATGATCGTACCATGTACAGTTACTTAGATCTGAAATCGGACGTAAACTGGAATGTAAGTCGATCATGCGGAAAATATAGGTCATAGTGAACTTATTTTGCCTGGATGCTGACCTATCGCCAAAGATGCATGCACATGCAAGGTTAGATGATCCTACCATGTACAGTGACTGAGATCTGAACTCTGACGTAAACTTGAATGAAAGTCACTCAAGCGGAAAATATAGGTCAAAGTGACCTAATTTTCCAGAAATGCTGACCTACCCCCAAAGATGCATGCACATGCAAAGATAGATGATCGTACCATGTACAGTGACTGAGATCTGAACTTAGACGTAAACTTGACGTAAGTCACTCAAGCGGAAAATATAGGTCAAAGTAACCTAATTTTGCATGAATGCTGACCTACCGTCAAAGATGAATGCACATGCAAGGATAGAAGATCGTACCATGTACAGTGACTGAGATCTGAACTCGGACGTAAACTTGAATGTAAGTCACTCAAGCGGAAAATATAGGTCAAAGTGACCTAATTTTGCCTGGATGCTGAAGTACCGTCAAAGATGCATGCACATGCAATGATAGATGATCCTACCCTTTACAGTGACTGAGATCAGCTGAACCCGGACGTAAACTTGAATGTAAGTCACTAAAGCGGAAAATATAGGTCAAAGTGAACTAATTTTGCCTGGATGCTGACCTACCATCAGAGATGCATGCATATGCACAGTTAGATTATCGTACTATGTATAGTAGCTGAGATATGAACTGAAATGTAAATTTGAATGAAAGCCACCCAAGCGGAAAATATAGGTCAGAGAGACCTAATTTTCTTGAAGGCTGTGAGTTAGCCCAAGATGCACCTGCATGCAAAGTTTGATGAACTTACACTGCATAGTTACTAAGATATATACCCAAATGCGGACGCGGACGCGGACACGGACGCGGACGCCGGGGGTACTCCAATAGTCCTCCTCAACTTCGTTGAGGCGAACCAAAAATACGGATAAGAAGGCAGAAATGTCTTATCAAATAAACACTTATTTGATCATAGAAATGTATGCAAATAATGATCCGAAATGCTTTTTTTGTTGCATATTTATAAGCAACACAAAGAAATAAATGTAACAACAAAAGTCCCAATCGATCAAAGAGGGTGACCAGTAAAGAAAATCCGTATAACATTCGACAAAATCAGGGAAACATTTTTGGCAAGCCGTCATATTCCTGACTTGGAACGGGCATTTTATAAATACAATGGTTAAGTAAACCAGGTTTAATGATGAATCAACCTCCCGATTATATGACGACTAACCATATCTTCTGTGTGGCCAAATTGTGTTAAATGCCAAAGCCATAATATTATAATATTGTCAAAACATAGAATATTTTTTCATACAGGTAAAATGTTTTTGTCGTTCGACGTACAAGCCCTGTCTCATACAGGTAAAATGTTTTGTCGCTCAGTACACAAATCATACCAAAGTGGCAAAAGAGAAGCCTCAAAGAAGAAGCCACAACTTAAACTAAACCGTCTTCAATAAAATTGGAAATTAGAATTGAATATTTATCAATGAAATCGGAACGATTCAAAAGATTTTTGATTATTTTCTAAAATATTTTCAACAAGTCAACTGGCTGCATCACTTTCAGCGCATCCCCACTTATGATCAAGACCAGATTTCATTGTTTCTTTCTTTTTTCAGAATCTAACATGTGACATGTATATAACCTGCAAGCTTAGACAGAATACGGTTACTTTTGTAGTACACTTCAAAAATGTTTTATATTTTCGTTTTCACTAAAATTTCAAATTTGCAATGCCTTAATCTTCTATGGATAGATGAAATATACAAAACTGTGGTACCAAATGAATGTTTAATTCATAATCTTTGCAGTGAATTTAAGTTTGACCAATTTGCACATTGTTATGGTCCCGCAAAAAAAATAATGTACCCTGTCCCTGCAAGATGGTGTGATGGATTTTTTGACTTTGAGCTCTTTTTAATAAACAGCTTTGGTAATTTGCAGTATTTTTTGTACTAACTTAGTTATGAGATGTGATACATGCACATACTGCAAAAAAACACCATTAAAGTGAAAAGATTTCAAGTCAAAATTTTCAGCGGATCGAAATTTTCTGGATCTTTAATATTTTCAATACTTCGAATTTCGAATGTTAGGACAGAAAAAATACTAATATAGATATAATATATATTTTTTAGCTGCCCATGTACAGTACAGAAAGAGACATACCATATCAAATCACTTGGAGAGACATCAGTTTTAATCCTTTAGACATAAAATTACAGACATACAATCACTGTGGTAGACCTTAAAAGCAATAAAACATAGTGGGAAGGATTAAATTTTATTACCTGGTTTACCTGTAATGTCTTTGAAGTTAGCCTGCTTAATTAGATTTTTACCTGTAAAACAGGATATGTGTTGATAAAACTTCAGTTTTATTACCCCTTTAAACAATTTGTCAAGATGAAGATTAATCCCAATCACTTTCCTAGACATCACCACTATTACAGTGATTAGTTATTGTATGTCTCGTTCTGTACTGTAATGATGTGTTATGATGTTTTAGAAACAAATTGTATCAGAAATATTCTGTTCCAATCTTCGCCTAGGTTAACAATTGTTGAAAAAAGCATCCGTCCCCCTAAAAAATCAATAAAATCAATCTGCAAATGCTCTAAAATAATGTTTTATTCCATTGTTGGTTCAGAATTCACTGTACCTGATTTACAGATGACTCTATAAAAATAATTCAATTATTTAGGTGAGGTGTATTTGGCCATTTTCTTGAAAACGTATACAAAAGAGGAAGTATAAGTTTTCTAGAATTTCCACTGATTTGTAAATAAGATTCCTATAGATTTATATATGACTTAAAAATATGGATGTTATTTCGCTACAATATACATGACATATACATCGCGCACGTTGCCATTAGTGCTGTGTGCTTTAAGCATTGAATGACACACATTTGCCAGCATAAGTACTAATAACACCATACCAGGGGTCGTGTCATAGTTTTATTTTCAAATGTTCATCATATTGCAAGAAGCATATGGACATGTCTTAAAAAAATAAAAACAACGATTATTTAAGATTTTTAAATGTATAAAAATTCATCTTTATTATTTTATTTAAGAAACAATAATGAAATTGTTCTCAAAAATACAAAAATCGGTTTTGCAAATTTGCAAAAGAGAAATTTCTAGTTCAAAGTTTCAGAGAAAACAACTTTGAATGTCTTTTATTCCAAATTCCAAAATAATCCCGATTAATCTTTCAAGATTGTCGTTCACCATCTGTATAGTGGACCGAAAACGATATATACTAGTATAATGGTATTGATGCAAAATTGTAGCTTTGAGATTCTAGAATTAGAAACACCTTTTTGATTGTATTAAAGTGGGTCTAAATATCGCAGATTTTGTTCACAATATTATGTGGATTTCCACTAAGAAGTTAACTATAATTATAATTATCCAGTTTATGTTGCAAATTTCAATGTTTTAAGCATTTCCGGTCATGATAAATATAAAACAAACGATATCCTATTATGTTTAAAAAATAGTTCTTTAATGTATTTTGTAGATGAATAGACATCGATATGTCGACTTTTCATGATATGCATGTCCTATAATTCACCTTAATATGATAAAAGATATGGTAGAATCTTTATAAGACATTCCACGTGTTTTTTATCTCAAGATTATAAGTGCAGTTTGTCATGATTTAATGGCAAGTGTGAAGTATTTTCCATCCACTAGCGCAATTCCTTAGATTAGTAATGATTATAATGTTAACATCGTCAATATTTTAGAAAAGGCTTCAAATATGCTTTCCCAGTAGGGGGAGGGGGCAAACACTTGGTAAAAAATATTTGAAATATCATCTGAGTAAAGTTGTCCCTGACGTAAAACTCAAAGGAAAAAAATGGTTTAATTGTTCTCGCGGCCTTTATCGAGATGACACAATCAAGTACAGACGGCCTATTTTCTCTGTTCCCGTTCTTGGTTTTTGTGTTGTATATCGCAGCAGTAGGCCAGTCATGTCCATTTTACCCATATATTTACATGCAACACGACTTAGACCAATGAAAATATACATGCAATTCTACAGGTAACTTGCGTGGTTGCCATTCCATTTTTAATAAAGCTTTAAAAAAATTCATATTCAAAGTAAAAAAAAATATAATCATGAATGGCACTGTGATAGAAATCTTTACATTCAGGTTGTAGAGTTTTGAGGAATAATATAAAATTAGACGTGGTAGATATGGTAAAATAAAAAAGCGAAAATAATCGTTTTGTTTTTGTCTTTTGATTTATAAAGGACAAGGTATGATAAGGGCTGTTTTCTGCCCCTTCACATAATATCTCCATATTGATATATTTGATAGGCAATGTCTTTTATATTTCAAAAATGCAAAGATTTATAAGTTTCATGTATGATTGGCGTTGCCTAGCAACCGTATACTAACAACAATCTATTTATTGTTTTATTGCTGTAATAAAATGCATACAAGGTATTTTTTAAATATATCCCTGTGATTATTACATGATTATTAAGTCCGGAAGCTGAGAACAACAAAATTGCCAGATTTTAAAACTGGCTATAATGTAAAGGTTGCCATGGCAACTGGCTAGGTCCATAGCAACGCAATATCAAAGTTAGTAGATTTCAATATTTTTAGCGATTAAGTCGTTAGAATGTCCAAATCATATCATTGCTGGTTGAAAATTGTTAAAAGCATGTATATTAATCAATTATATCAACACATACCAATAAATGAAATAAGAGCATGCCCTTAGGGGTTCTCTTTAGCGACCCGTCCGTCCATTGAAGTGTCTGTGTGCTCATAACAAATCATTTTCGGGCTAGTATTACTTTTGTCTTTTAGTTAGGATTTGATATTTAGCTGATGGATGCTTAATTTGAAGAAAATGTATTGAGCACTAACCATAGATGATGACCTGTGACCTTGAACTTTAACTTCAAGGTCAATTGATTTCTGTCTTATTGATATAAGAGAAATGATGACTTTCCCATGGATTTATTTACTTCATCTTAACCGATTTCGCAAATGCATCAAGTCTACTCCAAAACGGTTTAAATAGGTCATCTGTTGTACACTATCATAACAAAACCAATTCATATTCATTTTCATTCTTTAAGATGAAAGATTTACACGCCACTTAAAAGCAAATTTTGACAGATTTTGACAATTTTGAAGGTTTTTGTTAAATTCTGTATATAGCACCACCAGAACAAAAATAAATGAGTGCAATTTTTTACACACTCGCAAAAAAATGGTTTTGGTTCTCGGTATCCAATGAATAGAACCCTCTTCCCAAACACTGTTTAAGTGGCTTAAAACACAAAAGGCTATATACAGCCATATTTTGAGTGCTGACATGTCAGAAAATATACACGGTTGTAATATGTTGATTATTCCTCAAAAATTCAAGCACCAGAGATTACTTTACATGATTTTCGACAAAATGTAAACAAATTTGAGAAAAAAAAAATGTCTCTACAAACAGGTAAGAACAAAATTCACTGCTTAATGACCCTATATGTATCTCTATGTTCTCACATGTATGCCTTATGAGCCAGGGTCTTGCATTCTTTATGTGCACTGGTTCTAAACCATTTTAAATCACCATGTCATTTAATAATGGGAGGCAGACGTCAACGTTTTGAAGCAATTGAAAGACAAAAATTCTGTTTTCAAAATTTCTACGAATAGCTCCACTATACTGTGCAGGTAATGCTCATTTTAACATATTTTATTTTGAAGTTGTGTTGCAAAGCAGACATGAAAAAGTTGGTGGGTTCATAAGGGGGGGGGGGGGGGGNGGGGGGGGGTGCACGGGGGATTATTCAGCCTATTACCCAAGCCATTTTAATTTTGCTACTGTTCTGAGAAAATGAATAATTTCTGCTTCAAATTTGAGTAACATTAAATATTCTTTACCTCAAAATTACGTCTTTTTGTCGTCTCCACAAATTGCATCACGTTTTCCCTGTTGAAATAAAGTGTAAATTTAAAGAGGATATAAAGTGTGACATTTCTCCAAGGTCAACAAAAGTTGATTGAAAGCGAAACGTCAAAACCTAAAATTTTAATGCAACGACTACGTCAAAACTACTGCTGATTGTCCATGCACTTGTCGACCTGGTGTATCGCCAGTATGTCAAGGCCGGTATATTCTATTAATCCGTCTTTAAAACACTAATTCTGGTTCATTCCAGCTGCAATCACTGCTGCATAATACTCGCACGAAAAAATCAGCGTATATTAGCGCAAATCGTTTGGAACAGACTTAGCGAGGTTCACATTACGTGGCATATGACTTATAACTGGAGCACTCTTCGTCATCACCGTGAAAGACTCAAACGGGCAAATTCATACATTTACTTCGCAACATGTTATTCTCAATGATGACTCCCGACTTTTGTTGCTGACGTATAAGGGTATACCAGTTGTTAAATAAACGTTATATTGATGCATGCGTAAATTAGTTCGATCGCTTCAGTGGTGTTGAAGTAATGGAATGGGCATGAATGACTCATTATGGACGTATTGAATTAAAAATTGAAGGTCGCCTTACAGGGATCGGGATGACTTCTTGCGGCCTATAGTACCGTTTACTGCCAGAAACGAAAAGGGCAACCTAATTTTGACAGGACAATGCAAGATATTATGTCCCTCGCGTTTGTATTGATTTCTGTCAATAACTAAGCATATGCATTCTTCCTTTGCCAGCTCTTTACCATATTTGTCTCCAAAGGAACACTAATGGGATGACTAAGATGACTCTTAACATCTGAAAACAAAACTTTACGACAAGCTTGGCGATTTCGACTTTCAAATAGTGAACTTACCGTTTTTCAGCATAAATATTTCCAAACCCCTGGAAGATGGGGTCTATATTTCACATCCAATCGGTATTATCGTATCTGTAGCCAGTACAGCAACTTTTTTTCAACAAAGCGAAATTACTGTCTCAAAAACTTAGCTATCAGTGCTATGTTTAATCAGTGTTCTAATTGACACTACAAATGTTTTACGGTCGTCACCACGATTTGACAGATGATTACAATTTTTCTATTTCATAAAAGATAATACACATTTCTTATTAGATCCAGGGTTTATTACCGAAATGACAAAAAGCGACTAGGAAAAAAAACGGACTTAAGTGTGACGGGTGCCACTCATGGAGCAGATCGCGATTAACTTTTAGGAGTACCTGATGATACCCAAAGTCTATTTAGATCTTGCATAAGGTCAGATTAAAGATCGGGATATCTTTCACAAGTGTAATAGGCCATGGGCTGAAATCACTTTCCATGCACCCCCCCACTTCCCATCTAGACCGATTTTTTTTCAGTCCTCCTATATCCCCTCTTCAAAATAAAACATGTTAACACGAACATAACCTGCACGCATAGACAGTATAGGGCCACTTTTATAGTACACCGCGAAAAATTCTTGTATTTTCGATTTAACCTAAGTTTCATCTTTTAATCTCCATAATTATTTAATGATAAGTAATATGTAGTGCAATTTGGAACCAAATTAAAGCTGATTTAATATCCTTTACAACGAACTCAAGTTTGGGCACTTTACGCTATTTCTATGATCTGGGGATACAAAAAATGTACCCCTCCCCCTGCAAAAGAAGAGCGAAAATGACAATTTTAGGCTGTCAATTCCTTTCAGATTGACAACCATCGTCATTTGATCTAGTTTTTATGCCTAACGTCTCTGTTGTGATACAATGTTGGGAAATAAAGCCATTAATGTCCATAAAATTTTGATTTTTGGTATAAAATTTTTGAAAAATGGGAATTTTCGGAATTTTCGATTTTTTCACAATTTCGACTTCCTCACTTTATGGTCGTAAAAATCTGAATATATATTTAATAATTGCCGATGTAATAAAGATTTATGATATATTAGCAACAAATCGTGTGCAAACGTTTTAGTTTCAGACCTCTTATAGGTACAGAAATGTCAAAATTAGCACCCCTCCCCCTAAAAATTAAGGGAAAATAAGAAATATTCAGGCTCTAAATGATTAAAGAATAATGTTTTATCGGAATTCTAGTGTGTATTTCACTAAAGCTAACATGGAGAAGATCATTTAAGTAGATTTAAACTTTTTAAGAGGTCCCTTTTTCATTCTTCTGCTCGAAAATGTATGCAAAATGGAATTTTTCCGTTTTTCAGAATTTCTGCTGTTTTGACTTTGAAATGCAAATACTTCATGAAATTGATATATAACTTGAAAATAGTGATTAGATATCCTTTCATGATATCTAAACCATAAGAAATTATGTTTTTAAACATTTTAGGAATATCCACAGTCTCATAAATCACAAACATATAACCCCTTACCACAAATATTCAACATAATTTGTTTCATTTTATTCAGCTTGAAAAGCTTAAACATTGTATAAAGGTCCAATAACATATCATTTCAAAAACAGAAATACACAGAGACTCCCATATATCACAAATAAGATCATATGTGTGGTTTATGGGCAGTTATACAACAATTAAGCCTTGAATTTTGTAAAATTCCGAAATGCTGAAAAATCCCATTTTTCAGGAAAAGCGCTCAAAATATACAAGTTTACCCATATTTTGGCGTTAAAATTGCATATTGTGATACAGCGATGGAAACGTGCAACATTCCCAAAATAGCGCTCATCGTGTGAATCGTGTGCGTTCATCGTGTAGATCGTTTGCGTTCATCGTGTAAATCGTGTGCGCTCATCGTGTATCGTGTATCGTGTAACGTGTAACGTTCATTGCGTGTATCGTGTAGCGTGCGTTTACTCGTTTCATTTAAATTCCGTATTTTATAGATAGGTTTACCAGTTTTTTTGCAAAACACCGTTGTTGTTTATTTTTTTTTTTTCAACTCGATTCCTTTTTTTACAACCCCCGATTTTACAAGAAGAAAATAAAAATATTTTCAGATTACGTATCACGTCTGGCGATTTTTTGTCACAAAAACATTATAATTTTTTAGGAACGCAAACCATTATTTAATCAACTTCATTCAATGCTATATCAACCTGTTCAATATAGTAAAACAATAAAAGTCTAATCAGATTAACTTATTATATCTATGGTTAAATCATAGGCAGTTTAAGTATTGCAGACACCGGTATAATATAAAATGGAGAAAAACTGCCCCTTTCTTTATATTTATGGTTAAATTATATGACGTTTTAGTATTATAGACACCGGTATAAT
>MJUU01047881.1:0-18367 GCA_002080025.1 Modiolus philippinarum | reverse complement strand
TTATATATATTATGTTGAAATTATAAGAAAATTTTAGTATGTGTAAATCTAATTTAAAAGTAATTTTCTTTGGTTCATTAATTACTACGGTATATATCAGGACTTTTTTATTTAACGTAAATTATTTTTTGATTAAACATTGTTTATTTAATTTATGTATTTTTCTGACAAAATTACAACATTCTAAGCTTTTGTCTTGCTTTTTTAAGCTCTGGTATTGTTACGGCAAAAGTGGAGAAAGTTCCCGGGAGAAAGTTTGTAACACGCTATTTCATATGGAAAACTTTTCTTTTGTCAAAATTAACATTAGTTTTATCTTTATGTATATCGCATTGTAAATTACCATTTTATTTATGCTGTGAAATCTAGAATATCTCGACTTTAATTGCACGCAGATATTTTTCATTTTGATTTCGTTTCATGAAAATATATAAGATTTTTTAACCGACACGGTGCACGTTACACGGTACACGGTACACGATACACGGTGCACGATACACGATTGAGAACTTTCTATATCATTCATCGTGCGAATCGTGTGCGCTCAACGTGTGAATCGTGTGCGTTCATCGTGTGAATCGTGTGCGTGTGGTAGGGAATGTTGAACGTTTCCATCGCTGTATATAAAATGCATTTTTTTAAGAAAGTAAAACATTAGTACGTTTTGTTCATATAAATGTATAGACATACATATTCATGGGTTTTAAAGCATCATTTTCAGTAACTTCGGTATTTAGTTATTTCCTGGGGTAGGGGTAAAATTTTCGATATTTAGAGTCACATTGAACACTCCTTGTTCTTCTTAACATTGATTTTATATAGCTTATATATCGGTTAGAACAATGAATAGACATATCTGCATATAAATCCTCCAGATTTGCCATATATAACTATTTAAAAGTGAATTTTGGACAAATCTGAAATGCTTAAAATTCCCATTTTTCATCAGTTCTGTACAAAATATTGAATTTAAGCTGACAAGTGGGACTTAAAATGACAAATTTTGATAGCAATTATGGAACATTGTTATATTCAATGCAGATTTTGTGTGTTTTGGTTATTATTATGCGAATATAGTAAAAAAAAATGAGTATCATAGGGAAAATTTGTTGGGGTAGGGGTAGGTTTTTCGGTATTTAGAGTCATATTAAACACTCCCTGCTTTTCTAAACAGTGTTTTAAGACAACTAATGTATTACGCTTAGAACAATTAAATGGCATAGTTGCAGATGAATCCTCCAGATTTGACATATATTACGATTTAACAATGAACTCCGGGGAAATCTGAAATGTTGAAAATTACCATTTTTCATCAGCTTGGGCCAAATATTGAGTTTAAGTCATCAAATGGCTATTGAAATACCGAATCATGATGTAATTCATGCAACACTGTCATATCTAACACATATTTTGCGTGTTCTAGTCATTTTATGCGAACTTAGACAAAAAATTGACAATTTTAGGGAAAAATTGTTGGGGTAGGGGTAAGATTCTCTGAATTCAGAGTCACATTAAACACCCCTTGATATTCTAAACACTGTTTTAAGACAACTCATGTATTGCTAATAACAGTTAATTGGCATATCTGCAGATATATCATCCAGATTTGCCATATGTAATGGGTTAACAGTGAACTTTGGCCAAATCTGAAATATTGAAAAATCCCATTTTTCATCATTTTCCGGAACAATGTTAAGTTTAAGTCAACAAATGGCTGTTAAATTACCAAATCAGGATATTATTCATGCAACATTGTCATATTCAACACACATTTAGCGTGTTTGAGTTAATTTGCTGCGAACATAGACAAAAAAATGACAATTTTAAGGAAAATTTGTTGGGGTAGGGGTAAGATTTCGGGTATTTTTAGTCAGATCAAACACTTCTTGTTTTTCTTAACAATGTTTTCAGACAACTAATGTATCGCTTAGAACAATTTATTGGCATAGTTACAGATATATCATCCAGATTTGCCATATATAACTGGTTAACAGTGAACTTTGGCCAAATCTGAAATGTTGATAATTCCCATTTTTCATCAATTTCGGGCACACTGTTAAGTTTAAGTCGACAAATGGCTGTTAAATTACCAAATCGTGATATAATTCATGCAACATTGTCATATTCAACACACATTTTGCGTGTTTGGGTCAATTTGTTGCGAACTTAAGACAAAAAATTGACAATTTTAAGGAAAATTTGTTGGGGTAGGGGTAAGATTTTTGGTATTTTGAGTCACATTAAACACTTCTTGTTTTTCTTAACAATGTTTTCAGACCACTAATGTATCGTTTAGAACAATTAATTGGCATATCTGCAGATATATCTTCCAGATTTGGGATATATAACGATTAAACAGTGAAATTTTGGCAAATCTGAAATGTTGAAAATTCCCATTTGGCATCAATTTTCGGCACAATATTGAGTTTATGTCAACAAATAGCTGTTAAAATACGAAATCATGGTATAATTTATGAAACATTGTCATATACAACACACATTTTGCATGTTCTGGTTAATTTTATGCTTACATAGACAAAAAATTGACAATTTTACAGTAAATTTGTTTGGGTAGGGGTAAGTTTTATTGATGTATGGTGTTTATATTACATAAGAATGGCCATTATTTGTAATAATTGTAAAGCACATATGATAAGCTTTCATTTGATACCTACTTTAAATGACATTTGTTTACTAAAAAGTAATATTGGACAAAAGAATGACAAAACTAAGTCAAAATCGAAAATATTCAAAGATCCCTTTATTTGACCAATTTGAAAATAAAACTTTGGTCTTTAAAAATATGTTAACATAATGTTAACATGTTTTATATTCAAGAAAATAGATTGAAAAACTAAAAACAATTTTCAGAATTGGGAATCGAGATGCACTTCGGTTTCTTTAGACCATCAAACTTACGCAATTTCAATGAAAATATCTAAATCTTCCTCAATATTTCATAGGGGTAGGGGTACGTTTAATGGCGCTATAGAACGTATTTGGTATAGAACTTGTAAAAATTTGGGTTCTTTGTAAAGCTAATACAATAAGCAATAATTTGATGCATCATCTTTATAACTAGGAAGCATTTGGTCAACATTTTGAAGCAACTGAAATAAAAACTTGAACGAAAAACGAAATTTTCCTAAATTTCGGTAGGTGGGTCTAAAAATTGGCCCTATTCCACCAGTGAGTGCAGGTTATGCTCGTGTTAACATGTTTTATTTTGAAGAGGGGATGTATGCGGACTTGGGTGGGGTTAGGAAGTGGGGGGGGGGGTTGCACGGGGGGTTATTCCAGCCCTTGGTCTTTTCTCGAGTAGAGCGTAGCGAAACGAGAGGAAAAGACGTAGAATTTCTTAACCGAGTGAAAGATATCCCGATGTTTAATTTTGATTTCATGCAAGATCCTATTTCTTCCGTAAAAAGCAAAAAGAAACGTCTGGTAACCTTTACTGTTTGAACAACGTTATCGCCATTTGAGTATTCTTTACATTGTCGTGTTTGTTTTGATTTTTTATTTAAGAATTTCTCCATTCTCACTTTTGCTTCGGTATTCGTTTATTTAACAATACATATAGATATTTGGACGATATTTTGGCTGTAAATCATCCTGAATTTTCTAAATTTACAGATGAAATTTATCCTGCAGAACTTACTTTAAATAAATCCAATAGCAGCAGTGATTATACTCCTTTTCTTGATCTTGATATATCAATAAATCAAGGAAAGTTAAACATGAAAGGTTTATGATAAAAGGGATGATTTCTCATTCCCTATAGTCAATTTCCCCCCGTCTCGACGGTGATCATGGTGATGTTCCGTTAGCCCCTTCTTACGGGGTCTCCATTTTACAACTTGTTCGATATGCACGAGTATGTAGTAATGTTTCTTACTTCAATGACCGAAATCTTTGTCTCACTGAAAAACTTCTGCATCAAGGGTTTAGATATCATAAATTGATTAAAACATTCTCTAAATTTTATTATCCAAACTTCTATGGAAATATCATTTACAAAGCGCATAAATTCAAAAATTTTCCTTCCAAACTTATTAATCCGTTGAACAAACTTGTCAATAAAGGATATAAATACGGCATTGTTGTTAAATCTACTTCTGGTTTTTGTTGCCAAAAATATTGATCATCTCCTAAATGCATTACACCATAACTACATTTGAACAATTTTTCATATTGGCATTATTTGGCATTGCACAATATCATGTTCTTCTTTCATAATTGATGATGTTGTTATGCCAAATCTATTTAGAAGTATTTCAATTGAAATTTCATATGTAAGAAGGCTTGATATCATAGTCAACGGAAATCATGTCCTTAGCTAGCGGTCAGTAACTGCGAGCATTTGTCCGGACAGTACCTGTGCGTATTGTCTTCATGTTTTATGTACTTCATTGAAAGGGTACTCGTTTTGATAAGTTGGACTTTTTTCTAGTTTGACTTTTACTGTGAGTCTTTTTGTGTATCTATTTTTAGCCATTCACCACACATAGGGGGAGGGTTTGGATCCAAGAAATGAGTTTAACCCCACCGCAATTTTTGCGCATGTCCCAAATCAGGAATATGTTGGTCATTTGCTTGTCCTTGTCTTCTTATAAAATTTTAGTTTCTTGATATTTGGGTTATTGGATGTGGTTTGTTTCCATTGATTTATTCACTTTTTTACCTTTTCGGGGCCATTTAGGGCTTACCATATGGTGTGAGGTTCCTCACTGTGTTGAAGACAATATGGTGACCCCTAGATGTTTTGTTTTTTGTCGTTTTAACCTAGATATGGGATGTTGTCTCCTTGACATTTAGCCAATTTCCTTTCTTTTTCATATCCATGTATTATATAGGCATACAGCAAAATTCGAAACACCTGCGCGTTTCTATAATCGGCCTAAACAAACAACGCAAACGAACCAGGTACTATTTGTCAATCAAACGTGTACGTCCGTCGTATGCAATTTACACGTTCTGAACAAATCGATTAAACAAGGCGTGATATCTTTACGTCAATCAAACTACAAATATATGCAAATTCAAAATGTAATAACAAATAAGAATCTTTGCATATTTAAAAACAATGGCTTGCGTTGTATGAAATTTTCATCTATGGCTATATACAATTTTGTTTTTGTTTTTTGTTGTTTTTTTTTCTTTTTTATGTTTTTTTCATATTTTGTTTTGGGGCAGGGGGTCAAAATTGAAATGGTTTTTATTCGTTATGATTTTGATACACAAATTCAGATAAATTATTTAAGAATTTGATTCCTACTATTCTGATACGAACATTCGAATTATTTTAGGACAGTAGATACAATCCATTTATTGTTTCAAAATAAAAACATATTGGTCCTACTCGATTTACACAATCCATAGTAGACTGAGACATATATATATCAGAAATGAGATGTGATTCTCCAACACCAAAACATGACAAAAATAACAAAATAAAGGGATTATATTTGTGTTAGTTTTGGGAAAACGGCTATCAATACAATGTGAAAAGATCTGACAATTCATTTCAATTTAATAATTTACCTTTAATTTGCGTAATGGAATTTCAATATTTACTAATATTTTTTTTGTGAATTTAAAGTCTTAGTGTCCAGCCAATCAACAGTACAACATATAACCACATGCACCACAGGACCCAAAAATGATTCTCTAATTTGTGGGTATACATGTACTTCAAACGACCAAAGACATTTTTAATGTCTCTGAAACGGCGAATGTTTATTTTTTTATTTTATTTTATATTTTATTTTCTATTTTATTTATTTTTTTTGGTTCTGTTATTTTTTTATCGCAATGAATTTTTTTTTCTCAGTGCATTTCAGCTGAGAAAATCCTTTTACCCCACTGGTCGGATTTCCAAATGTCATTTTAAAAGGTGCAAAAATGAACGGTGTGTGTTACATATACTTGTACGTAAATAAACATTAAGGATATATCAAAAATTATGGCATGACAGTATACAGGTTCCAGGACTCCGGTTTAGGTAAACAAAAAAATAATGTAATAAGTTTCTGTGTGCAGCTGGTCTTGAAGTTACCTTGTGACGCAAATATTTCGAGTTTTACAATTTTACAAAAAATAAAAAAAACACACAAAAAAAACACAAAAAATAAATGAAATAATAAAAAAAAAAAAAAAAACAAAGAAAGCAGCCAAATAAACAAACAAAACAATAAAAAAAAATCAATACATAAAATACACAACAAAACAAAACAAGAACTTGTAGAATGTGCACATACGACATATGTGGAAAGGACACGGAAAGTTACGTAAAATCATCCAGCAGACAAAACGGTGTAATACGTTTCCCTGTTTTTGTTAAATCCTTCTTGCATATACCTCACACATCACATTATATATATATGAAAATCTTAAAATTTAACTTCACCGAAGAAATATATCCATGTTTAAAGACTTATTTCTTTACATGTGTTATAATTGTCACTTTTTTTACTAGTCCATACGTAGATATCCCCATTGTACTTTGAAAAAAAATGTATTATCCTTTCACTGAAAGTTACAGTTCAAAATTCTGTAATAATCCATATGGCACAGAAGTAGAACACACTCAGCATAATTCGGTCTACTCGATATGAATGTTATTGAAAGCCATTTAAATACTTATTACCGAGATGTGATTTGACCTGATGATTGACGAGTTTTTCAGTTTTTCTTTATTAACTTGCTTGAACTTAAAATTATCAAATTGTGTATTTATGTGTAATCATCCACTCTGTTTTGTTTGCCAAGGTATGTATTTCATATGTTTCTATTTGCCTCTTCTTATAGTGTGCACTACTTAATAAAATTGAAAATATTGACATGGGTGTACAATTAGAAAAAAAATAATAAGAAATTATCATTAAGAAATAAGGGTACGATTTTTGTTTCATTCAGTTTTATTTTTGATCCTTATTGTTACAGTAATTTGGCACATTAGCGGATCCAGAGGAGGTTCCAAAAGTTGGAACTCAATTTGAAAAACATGTTTCTATTTTGTGTAGAATTAAGGCGAAAATTGACAAATGGTAACAAGACATCGACTGGAATATTTCTTTCCTGAACTTGACCGGAACCCTCCACTTCCGAAAGTTGGATCCACAGGTGTGACTCATTATCACACCATTTAACTGTACAGATTCTTTTCATCCCTTGTCGTTATTTGAAACTTATCAGTATATAGTATATACATGTATGTCTACATTGTTTACAGTTTTATATCTATTCTTTTTTTCCTCTATGCCACATGATATTCCAACCATTTAAACGTAACATGTCGTTGTTTAAAAATGAATGAACGTTATACCGTTCTTCCTCAACAAAAAAGCCCTTGGTGAATGAAATATTTATAAAGCGGTCGGTTGATGTATACAAACTGCGTAGACAATGTTTTTGCCACGATTAACCGTCATCGGAACCAATGAAACAGGAGACTCACTCCTGATGTTGTTTATATCAAGAATTTCTTGAAACCTTTTCGGAAAGTAAGACTAAATGAAATGGTAAAAATAAATATATTGGTCCGTGTGCTTTAAACCGAGTTACAAGACATTACAAATTTGACTGGAGTTCTGTGGAGTTTTCCTTAATTTAACATTAGGACTTTTTTTTGTCTAAAAGCTTTGAAGTCATTTTATGAAAACTCGTCAGGTGTCTTAATTTGATCTATAGAAGACATTTATAAAATAAAATGTGGGGTCCGTATTCAAAATTCTTCAAGCCATTGAATGGAGAAAAACCAGAAAAGTTCCGAAATCTGACACAAATCAAAAATGTGACGAGTGAGTCACCTTAACTCAACAATGGAATAGACATATTTCAATATAAATGGAATATGCACTGAAATATCGATCTCATGCATGGACTTATCTATGTGAATAAAACAATAATATACATGTATACGTGCCCATTTATTAAACAGGAACATAATACCATTTTTATTTCTTGCGAATTTTACCTTTAAAATAGATAATTGATTGACGTACAGATTAACGCCTTTTACTTGATAGGTGAATGTCAATTAAATTGCATATGATCGGCGTACGATTGATTGACAGATAACACTCAGATCGTGCACATTGTTTGATTAGGCCGTTTTATGAAACGGGCAGGTGTTTCGAATTTTGCTGTATCAGGACAGTAAACCACAGCGCAGCTGGAATTAGTGGCCCAACTCAGAATTCAATTCCTAGTTGAGTAGAATAACATACCACAGGCGGTAAATTAACGTTTGATAGCCTCTATGTGCAGAATATCAACAGCTGCAGTAATTATTGCTGTAGTTGGACATACTCTTATCAATTGTCTGTGTAATATATTTTTTGGAAGTGATAACCGTTTATTTATTTTTTATTTCAAGGGTTAGATTCTATCATTGTACTATAGAAATCAATAATTGGTTATCAAAAGTTTAACTAGAGTAATGACTGTCGGAAACGACAGTGTTCCCCGCACCCCCTGTTTGACACAGAAAACAGCTATAGACCCGGGGTATAATTTTTCTCAGCATTTTTTAATTAAACTATTGACAGTCACTATTTTTACAATAAGGAATTAAAGAATATATGGTTGTTAGGCAGAATTTCAAAAATAAGTACTCTTTGAGACTTTCAGGAATTTTACCAAACTTGGAATCTTATATTTTGGAAATCAAATTGATGAAATGTTTCTTCTAATTCTAACAAATGTTTTAACTATGGTTTCAATATAAAATTTTGATAAATTAGTGGTCTTTGACAATTTCAGGAAATTAACCAAATTTGGAAGCAATTATTTTTCAAATTCAATCCGTGAAAATAATTGCCCTAATGGAAACAAATCACAACAGTTTGGTTGCTAGGTAGAATTCCAAAAAAATATGTGGTCTTTGACACTTTCAGGAAATTCACCAAAATTAGAATCAAATATTTTTGAAATTCAATTGGTGAAAATGATTGCCCTACTGGAAACAAATCCTAACAGTTAGTTGCTAGGTAGAATTCCAAAAAATACGTAGTCTTTGACACTTTCAGGAAATTTACAAAAATTGGAGTCAAATATTTTTGAAATTCAATTGGTGGAAATGATTGCCCTAATGGAAATGAATCCTTACAGTTTGGTTGCTAGGTAGAATTCCAAAAAAATAAGTGGTCTTTCACACTTTCAGGAAATTCACCAAAATTGGAATCAAATATTTTTGAAATTCAATTGGTGAAAATGATTGCCCTAATGGAAATGAATCCTAACAGTTTGGTTGCTAGGTAGAATTCCAAAAAATAAGTGGTCTTTCACACTTTCAGGAAATTCACCAAAATTGGAATCAAATACTTTTGAAATTCAATTGGTGAAAATGATTGCCCTAAGTGAAACAAATCCTAACAGTATTGTTGCTAGGTAGAATTCCAAAAAAATAAGTGGTCTTTGACACTTCCAGGAAATATACCAAAATTGGAATCAAATATATTTTGAAATTCAAAAGGTGAAAATGATTGCCCTAAGTGAGACAAATCCTAACAGTATTGTTGCTAAGTAGAATTCCAAAAAATAAGTGGTCTTTGACACTTTCAGGAAATTTACCAAAATAGGAATCAAATTTTTTTGAAATCCAATTGGTGAAAATGGTTAACCTTATCAAAACAAATGCTAAAAGTATGGTTGCTAGGTAGAATTCCAAAAAATAAGTGGTCTTTGAGACTTTCAGGATATTTACCAAAATTGGAATCAAATATTTTCGAATTTTAACATTTCAGAATATTTATTTTTTCCAAATACTTGCCAAAATATAAGATTATATGCCAAAATGTCCAAACATATCAGTCTTCGACATTTTCAAGAAATTTACCAAAGTTGGAAACGGAATCAAAATTCTGAAAAGTTATTGCGCATCTACAGACGGTATGCAACAATTCTGCAACAAAATTAAATCCATAAATTCAAAAATGAGTTTGCGTCGCATGCCATATGTGTTACAATCCACATTTTGTGGTCTTTGTCAAATCGACATCTTGGGGACTCTTGTTTGCATAAGATAAATATAAAAAATCCGAATGCTTATTGCGCATCTACAGACCATATGCAACAATTCTACAACAAAATTAAAACCCTAAATCCAAAAATGTAGGAGGAGTTCGCGTCGCATGCCACATGTGTCATCTTGTGGCCTCTTGTTTGCACCAAGACCAATATAAAAAATCCGAAAGCTTATTGCACATCTGCAGCATATATGCAACAGTTCTATAAAAAAAAAATTAAAACCCTAAATCCAAAAATGTAGGAGGAGTTCGCGTCGCAAGGATGTGTGACGGACGGACGGACAGACGGACGTACGGACGGACGGACGGGGCCAACGACAATATCCCCGATCTTTTATTCGAAAGTGCGTGGATAATCATACAAAAATAAAATCTTTAGTATCTTTTCTTTTTATGGCTATTATATTTTGCATTTTATATTTACAGATACAATGAGAATATTTATAAAAGCATGTATGTTCCGGATAATGCTGTTGTCAGTATGTAGGGCACAGATTTGTGAAACACCATGTGGTACAGATTGTATTCGAACAAATTGCAACTATACTACTGTTCCATTAAATCTGATTCCAATTAACGTTGACGTTTTGTAAGTTTTCATATTTTAAAATAATTTTGGTTGATGTTTACATTGTAATAATGTGTTTGAACACATTTTTAGGTTAAAGAAGGGTTTGGCTGAACTAGTAGAGTTTTTTTAACTTTTTTTACGACTTACTATTCATTTTTTTCATTTTCTAACTATTACCTTGCCTCTATGACTGAATAATAGTAAACACAAAAAAACCTTACCATAGCCAAGTTGCTTTGACAATTAAAAAAAAACAAAAAACAAAAAAACAAAAAACAAAAAACAAAAAACAAAACAAAACAAAAAATAAAAGAACAAAAAAAAACCTAGATGATGTCGGAAACGACAGCTATCCCCACACTCCCTGTTTGACACAGAAAACAGTTCTTATACACCCTGGACAAAATTTTCTTATTATTTTTTAAAGCTATCTTTTGATAGTCATTATTATTACTAAAAGAATTCTAGGCTATATGGTTGCTAAGTAGAATTCAAAAAAATAAGTGGTCTTTGAGGCTTTCATGAAATTTACCAAGATTGGAATCAATAGCTTTGAAAACCAGTTGATGAAAATGGTTTTCCTAAACTAAACAGACAATTTAAGTATGGTTGCTAGGTAGAATTCCAAAAAATAAGTGGTCTTTGAGACTTTCAGGAAATTTACCAAAATTGGAATCAAATATTTTTGAAATCCAATTTATGAAAATGTTCGTCCTAAACTACACAAACATTTTAAGTATGGTTGCTAGGTAGAATTCCCAAAAATAAGTGGTCTTTCAGACTTTTAGGAAATTTACCAAAATTGGAATCAAATTTTTTGAATTCCAATTGATGAAAATGTTCGTCCTAAACTACACAAACATTTTAAGTATGGTTGCTAGGTAGAATTCTGAAAAATAAGTGGTCTTTGAGACTTTCAGGAAATTTACCAAAATTGGAACCGCCTTTCAGAATCATTAGTTTTCAGAATTTTGTTTTTTACCAAGCACTTGTCAGAATATAAGATAATATGCCAAAATTAAAAAAAAATATGTGTCTTTGACATTTTCAGGAAATTTACCAAAGTTGGAACCGGAACCAAAATTCCAAATGCATATTGCAAATCTATAGAGTATATGCAACAATTCTGCATAAAGATTTGACCCCTTAATTCAAAATGTAGGAGGAGTTTGCGTCACATGCCACATCAGTCAAATCCACATCTTTGGGTCTTTGTTAAAATTGACATCATGGGGCCTCTTGTTTGCACCAAGACCAATATCGAAAATCCGAAAGCTTATTGCGCATCTGCAGACTATATGCAACAATTCTACAACAAAATTAAATCCCTAAATCCAAAAATTTAGGAGGAGTTTGAGTCACAAGAAAAGTGTGACGGATGGACGGACGTACGGACAGACGGACGGACAGACGGAGGGTATAACATTATCCCCGAACTTTCTTCGAAAGTGCAGGGATGATAATAAAAAAAACATCTATTCATCGCTATTAATTTTCTAAAACTATAGCTTATAGTCTTAAATATACTATTTTCTATTCCCCTTTTCAAATTTTTAAAAGGGTCTTTGTAATTCTTTTAAATGTCCTTGTTTGAAACAAGGTGCAGGAGGACGAAATTGATAATGTTATAGTAAAGAATAACGTTAGGGATTGATATTTGTAACCATTGAAAAAAACATTAGGATATTGAAAACATAATCAGCAATAAACCAATCGTTGAAATATGGATTTTAAAATTGCATAGAAATAGCCAATACAATCGTTAAATATTTTATTCCAATAATTATAAGTCGATACTTGTCAGTGATATGTTTCCTTTACTGCTGATCTGAAATGCATGTGTTCTTTGAGCGTGGCGTCAAAACTGAAGACAGCAAAATATATTTATTGTCTGAAAATTTTTTATCAGTCAATAACTGAAAACAGAACCCTCTCTAAAAATTAGAAACGTATAGCCCACACCATTCGAAAAGCGTGAAAAAAGGACAAAGATGAGAAAAATCATACAACTAACAATAACAAAAAAAACCCGGAAAACATGGACAAAAAGTAGTTTGAAAACAATATTTTATACATTTCATAACGTCCAAGTCGGGATCTTTTAAACATGTACTGACTGAGATTTCTGCACACTAAAACGATGAAATATTAATGATTTTGTTTCTCCGTATGTAGCTTTGAGATAGAAATTATAAATTCAATAAATTGTGAAAATTATTGGTTGGTCATGCATTTATTTACAACTCAAATGTACATCTTTGTAAAAATGCAAAGTCAAATTTACATAAAGTAAGACAAAATTTGTATCTAAGGTTTGTATTTATTTGTAGGGATTTACGTAATAACCTGATTGGTGAAATTCCAAGTGGTACTTTTGAAAACTTTACATCTTTAAGAGTGCTGTACGTATCAGTTACTTAGAAGGACATCTGAACAGTATTGCTGTGTATAACTTGTAAAGATATCAATTCAGAAACAAAGATATCAGTAAACACATACAATAAAAGAAAATTACATTTTACAAGCCATTGCCCAAGGAAACAGCACTAGAAAAACACAAATGAAGACAAAAGACAAATAAAGACTACGGTAGGAACCCAGAAAAGCGGAAAAAATATTTCATTTAAAACATGCTGGATGAGATTATACTTGAATTTGAAAAGCATTCTTGGTTTATCACAATTTCCCTATAATCATACAATTTCATAAAAATTAATTTTGAAAAAGTAAGTGAGAACCGAACCGTCAGTCTAAAAGAACAATCCAAGGATAATGGGAACGCCGGAAAAACAAAGAAGAAAATACTTAACATGAGCACGTCATTGAAAAACTCGGGGGCACGCACATATACAAAAATGAACAACACGGACCAATAAAAACATGGATGAGATCAGGTGCATCGGTACAGTAAGTATCTCCTGCTTCTTATAAGACACCGTGTTGTAAAGTCAAATCCGGTAGTCAGAGGAAAATACAAACTGTAGTGGCAAAAAAAAAGATATGTTGTTATCTTGGAAAATGATATCCCATAGCAGTCCACAAGATCGTGATGTCGACTGTAAAACTTCTATTGTGATGGGCAACATACCCCTGCCTAATTAACCTATTTGTATGCAACCGAGCATTATCAAGGTAGTCATGGTATTGACCACATTGAAAATAAGTGTTTACTGCATTCCTTATGTTCTTTCTCATTTTAGACACATAATATTAAGACTTCAGAAAAATTGTAATTGTTTAACTAACTTACACTAAATGAAGACTGCTACCAATTTACTAATTGTTGGAAACTGTCTCGTGTCGAAATGGCAATATGCAGGAACTAAGTTTACATTGACTGCGCTATTTTATTATTTTTGCACAACTCTTTCGCTATTTTTGTTTCTGTTATATGCATTTTGTCAAGTGTTACACAAAAACATCAAAATAAAGAAATTATATATATATATATATATATAACGGTCTATCGTAGGAACCCATCGGGGTTAGAATTAGAGAAATGAATATCGAGATTGCCTTCCCACCGAGGGATTTGGCTGTTCTTCGAATGCTCTGATATAACAGACAGATTACACTGCCCACGCCATCTCTGTGGGAGACCAAAGGGATGTAAAATAGAGTAAACTACAAATTTATTTTGACATGTAATATGAGAGTTAAGTATATTAATTAACCGAAATTTGAACATGGATTTGGTGGTCGAGTGGTTAGCGTAGTAGACTCTCAATAATTAGTACCTTGACAGAGGGGGTTCGAATCCCACTGGAATCAACAAAAATTTAATATTTAATATTAAAAGACTCAGACTCTGAATCTGAATTGATAAAAACAGATGAAAAATTCATCATAGGCAGATGGTTCAAGCCAAAATGATTATTTTCATTGTAATTTTTTTTTCAATCAAGTACCCAAAAATTGCAGTTAATTTATCTTCTGCATATGGCCATTTCGACAACAAGTCTCATCAGTGCAGATAATATCAAAACAATTGGAAAACCGAATAAAAACGAAAAATTCTAAGTATCATTTTCAAAAAATTGAAATAGCCCACATTTTGATGGGGCGCTCAGCATAGATCCGTCCATAACACACAATAAAAACGAAGCACAAATAAGATGTTGGGGTTTTCATCGGTACTCACTCTAATTCTTATTTTAAAGCAAAACAAGTCCCATGGATTCTCTTAAACAAAGTGAAAGGGAATGCAGACTGTTAGTTAAATGAATAAATAAGTTGTCTATAAATTCAGTCAACGTGGAAACTTGTTCATCTCCCCGGATTTGCGAATATTTCCGCTAATGCAGGGCCTAAAAATTAAAATATAACGGTCTATCGTAGAAACCCAACGGGGTTAGAATTAGAGAAATGAATATCGAGATTGCCTTCCCACCGAGGGATTTGGCTGTTCTTCGAATGCACTGAAATTACAGACAGATTACACTGCCCACGCCATCTCTGTGGGAGACCAAAGGGATGTAAAATAATATATATATATATATGCGTCGAAAGTCAAAAGACCACCTTATTTATATATATTTATGAAAGTAATATTTAATACCTTTTGTGAATGAAAACGTAAACTCGATTGACCTGTGCTTTGTTCATTGCAGAGACAATATATTTTGTTCCTTAAATTTGTCTATTTTCGAAGATAGTAGACATAAGATTGCTTCAGAATTTTATTGACTTTGAGAAAACTGTACCGTACATCTACTATATGTACGTACAAGCAGATATATTATGTCAATATAACATTAGCCTTAAGGTGTTGTTTAAACATTTGTTAGGCGTAATAATATTTTTGTTTATTCATAATTCTATATTCATTTTCTTAATGAAAGAACATATACTTTCGTAAAATGTATTAGCCTGAAAGATAACGTATGTCAATCAACCAGTCATTTACGGATAGGACTAATCAGTTTTTCCGTCAGTCACGCAAAACAACGGCAGTAGAATACCGAAGGAACAAAGCACAGGATTACACAAATCAAAGTCCAGAGACAAGGCAAAAGCAAGAGCACCAAAAGACGGAAGACCAAAGACACCACATGCCCACAAAACACACGAATATTACATAAAAATTATACAACACAAAAACCTAAAGCACTAACAGTGTGAACTCTCAATAAACAAGAGTAACATCAGGTGCCCCGGAAGAATAAGCATGTTCTGCTCTGTGCAAAGCACCCGTCACACTGTCAGTGGGTCAATCCAGGGTAAAGTCAAAACCGGTAATGTCAAATCAGGGAAGACGCAAATCTAGCTGAAAATGTCAGTTTTTATTTGTGACACTGACATTTCATATCTATCTATGATGTCGTGGTGACGGCAATAGAATTTCTGAAGGGACGAAAGTAGCAAAGGCTGAACATATCCCTGACTCAGCAGTTGTTGTGACAGTGCTTTTGCTCTTTCCAAAAAGTCACTGTATGTACTGCCGCTCTACAGAAACGAATTAATTGTGAAATATATACTTCATATGGTGGATATGCAGGTATATTTCTGCAGAGAAAGGGAAACTAACGTACTGTATCCGTCAAAACGCAAGTCAATCAATCAATCATTTACGGATAGGACCAATCAGTCATCCGTTAGTCACGCAATTTACGTTTTGTATCCTTAAAAACTAAACTTCGCTTCATATCCGTCAAACTGACGGATTGGTGACTGATCGATCACTGATCGTTGACTGATCCTTGACGGCTTGTGGATTGTTATTTAAATGATGGTTACTGATGCAAGGGATGTAATAGAGAAAAAAAAAAGGTAAATGAAAGGATATGGAGTAATTGCACATGAGACAAATGCTCTACAAGAAATGGTAAAAACAAACGGGAGAACATCACTTTTATTGTTGTTCTTCATCTTGAAGTCACCTTGAGGTCTTCATCAATGAACCTTCAACAAAGTTCTGACTTATCTTTTAGTTGATATTGCACGTCTGCAATTCTTCTGTATTCTAAACTTTTAAATATCTGTCGTAGTTTTTAGAAATGTCAAGAACTTTAAACAAATCTTTATAATTACACTTGCAACATCGAATGCTTTTTGACAGGAACTGATAGAAGTATTGTATGCAAAGTCCTAAATTGGTGCAATTATTCTATTGCTTTGGTTTGAATATAAGCGACAGTGTCATTTGAATTTATTTTATCAAAGATCTTAATTATGTTAAAAAAACTTGTCTTTTCCATCTACTTTTACATACGGATCAAGCAGGACCTGATTTATAACTTTTTTTCTTTTTTTATAAATTTTGCAAACTACTGAATGATAAAAACAAATGGAGGACACAGTACCTTAAAAAAATCCACTGAAACTTCTTGAACATTTTTGTCGAGAAAATAGTTTTATATGGAAAATCAGTGTTAACAAGCAATGCAGTTCTGTATTGCATAATGCATTCTATGAAGAAAACAAATCTATCTTATTAGAATGCTCTTAGAATCAAAACAATAACTTCAGTGACGATTTTGAACAATAAAAAATGGTCAATTTGTAAAAATATTTTACATACATTGTTTAGAATATCTTCATTTAGAAAAAAGGTTCATTTTTGACAATAACTTCATATTTTGCATTTATTCATATTATTCATATAAAACATGTTATACGTTAACAATATTGTACAAGGCAGCACATATCTTCACAGAAATCTAGGAAATAACATGCTAATGGAGTTAAACAGTGGAGTTTTTAGCGGTCTTACATCATTAACAGCTTTGTAAGTATTTCATTGATACATATGAAATATAGGACATTTTGCTTTTGATACGGACTTTATCGTGGCCAGTATCCCGTTACGCCGTGACAAAGTCCGTATCAAAAACATAATGTCCTATATTTCTTGTATCGGTGATTCACAAAATGCTAAATATAATAAATTGAAACAAATTGAAATGTTTATTTAAGTGTTGATTATTGCAATAATTCATATGAATTCTTCTTCAACGTATAATGCGTATGAACACGACATATAGTACAAACATTATGTCAGAACAGCAACCTGCACGTGATGCCTTCACAGTAACCCATTGATTTTGTGATTATGTCTAGTCCGTTGATACTGAGATTATCAGTCTCTACAGGTAAAAGGAAATTCATACAAATTACCGATAAACATTCACTTAAATAGACATTTCACGATATAAAAATCGTCTGTCTACGTGGAGAACGACTGCGTAAAATTCGAACATGGCTCATGTAAATCGTCAACTGGTATAATACCTAATAACCTTATACTTCGCACATGCGCAAATGGTATCGAATTAAGAGTAAAAAGGATATAAAGCAACCATGTTTTTTTTTTTAATTTTAACCGTCTTAGTGTATGAAGGAAATAAATGTAAAGAAATGTTTGAAGTAGACCGTTTAATATAGAGACGCAAATGTTTTTTTTTTACTTTCGATTCGGATGTTGAATTTGCATCTGTATGAAAACGTCAGATTGTGTATTGTGACCTCATAGACACAGACTGCAATGGAGATGGAAAATTCGCCTCCTGTCATATTAGAATCGAATTACAAAAAATACAAGAGTTGCATAAAAACAGAACTTTTCGTTATGCTGTACACGTGTTTGAAGGAGTAACCTCTCATCAGCAGCATTAGAATCAAATAATATGGAAAGCCATAATCCCAAAGTTGTCCAGAAAGAAAAATTTATAGCAGGTATATGGTTATTGTCACTTAATCATTGGTCGGACTTTTGTATTTCATAATTTAACCCCTCGCTAACGCTATGTGTTAAATTCAAATATTAAGG
>MJUU01047880.1:61215-71620 GCA_002080025.1 Modiolus philippinarum | reverse complement strand
TGAAGCATAAAATGTAGGTCAGAGTGACCCAATTATCATCCGAAGCAGCATCACTCTCCAAGACGCATCTACTGACCAAAGATGATTGATGTGCCACATGTAGTTTCTCTGATATGAACCTTAACGCAAACTTTAACCGAAGTCATTGAAGCATGAAATGTAGGTCAGAGTGACCCAATTATCATCTGAAGCAGCATCACTCTCCAAGACGCATCTACTGACCAAAGATGATTGATGTGCCACATGTAGTTTCTCTGATATGAACCTTAACCCAAACTTTAACCGAAGTCATTGAAGCATGAAATGTAGGTCAGAGTGACCCAATTATCATCCGAAGCAGCATCACTCTCAAAGACGCATCTGCTGACCAAAGATGATTGATGTGCCACATGTAGTTCCTCAGATATGAACCTTAACGCAAACTTTAACCTGAGGTGGGACGAACGGACGGACGGACGGACGGACGGGCGAGATGCTATATCCCCTCCCCAACTTCGTTGGGCGAGGGGATAACAAAAAGAGACTTTTGAAGTCATACAAATTTTGGATGTGAAAACAAGTTATTCAGTATACTAAACTTGTTATCAATCAGGGGAAAATTTCTAGCAAGCTGTGTCAATGTATAGCTTTTTTCTTACAAAGGACGAAAAAAACATAATACATCTAGATAATTTTCCATCATAATACATCTAGATAATTTTCCATCATCAAATTACTAACATCTGTTTCATCCTTTAATTTTTGTACTAATTTTTCAATTTCATCCTCAGATTCTTTGTCCTTTTCAAACTCAGTCTGGCACCTGGTCAGCAGTATAGCACGGAAATTCACAAACTCTCCTTGTTTCTTTGTTGATGGCACTTTGATCTACAAACATAACAGCATAACTTATGTTGTAAAAATCTATTTCAGTATGACACTTGAAAAATATGATAGGAACAAAATAATATTGTGCGGTTATGCGGATGTCAACTTGGATTCTATTGGCTGATTAACCACCTCCTAAATAACCATGTCCGCCCTACACAAGACAATCAATAATCATGATAATGTAGTGTTTCACCTAGACCAAAGTCATTCAAAAGCATACATATAAGAATTGTACATAAGGACAAAATTCACAAACATGCAGTAAGCATGGATAAATAAACATATCGTAATTAAAGTTTAACATTAGTTTACTTCCACGTAATGTAAAACTAATTTTAGCCTGATATTTACATTAAAAAATTAAAATGTGAAATACACCTATACTTGGAATAACATGTAAATTATATGAAATATTTTATTTGCATTCATTTTCAAAGGTTTTCGCTCCATGTATTATGAAAACGCCATTTAAACTTTATACAACATGAAAAATCAATACATCATTCAGCTGTGTATTGTCCAGAGTACGCGGTCAGTCGACGCGGTCAGTCGACATAACGTTTATGTGTTTAATTGTCTAGTTAAATGTAGGTCATTTTGTAATTATCGTTTTCTTAGTTAAACACAAACAGGTTTGCATAACTGCACAAAAATGTTATCATGCATTGAACCAACTAATATGATTATTTAGAAAGTGTCGATCAACCATTTTTGACACTATCTAAATAATCATATTAGTTGGTTCAATGCATGATAAGGGTTTTGAAACACCATTTATTTTTTTTTCTGTTGGTGGTGGGTAAATTTCTATTGTATCCTAATAGTGTCATTATATATATTTTTTCTCTTGGTGGGGGGTATAAAAATAAGTGGCGTTCCACCCCCTGGTGGGAATTTTTACTGGAATAGCCCTAACTTATAATGTATACACATCTACATATTATGCCATTGCCAACACATGGAGAAAATATTTTCTCTATTAATGACATGTGAAATTCAAACTGCTTATGACTGGATAGGTAAATTTTCAAATTCAAGGTATATTGGATAAAGCCTCATGCTATTTCCCGCCAAATTTATTCAGAATTCAATTCTTGGCGTTTATCATTTAGCATCAGAGAAAAAGATTACCCCACTTTATCCGCATTATTACCATATATTATCCACTCTTGATACATGTAGTTAAATTTAAAAATTTTAAATGCTCAGCTAGCCTTTCAATTTTGATCTGTAGTGGATAAAATATTGTGATGAACAGGAACTAGTGGTGTAATCTATATGTTGTAATGGCCTATGCTGCAGTCCTTATACTGCAATGAGTGTAACAAGATTGCTATGCCTAGCCATGTGTCACCGCGGCTGCAGTAAAGTCGATAAAGTCCCATAACTCATGTTAAATTTTGCGAATCAAAATGGCAGCAGGATATGATCAACTGCATTAAGTGGTAAACAGCCAAGCAAAATTTCAGCAAAATCCCTTACCGACGGTAATTAGATTTTGAGGAGATGTGTCCACAAAGTCTTCCTATGTTATACTATGCATTAAGTTGATAAAGTCCTATAACTCCCGTAAAATCTGTCGAATCAAAATGGTGGCATAATATGATCAAGTACATATGGTGGCAAACGTTCAAACAAAATTTCAGCATAATCTGTTCAGTGGTGTAAGAGGAGTTGCGCCCACATAAAACGTGACACACGGACGCAGACCATTACTATGTCCCTACTTCGCATTGCAGCAGGGGACAATAAATTGCTATGATCTAGTACATATGGAGACTAATAACCCTGGAAAATTTGAAGGAAATCTGAGTAGTGGTTTCTTGTGCCACAGAACTTATTTTTTGAATAAATGGCAAAAAAATCATTTTCCCCCCATTATTTCTATTCAAATTACTCCCCTTAATAGAGCAGGAGTTGGCTGTGAAGGTTCAATATTCTGCATAGCTATCTTATAAAATTGGCATATTTGATCAAATTTAACTGATAGAACATTGAAAAATTATTCAGCAAACATTCCAAAAGTGAAGTTCATATTTTGTCGCATGCGCAAGAATGTTGCTTAATTTTAAATCCCTGTATTATGATAAGGTTTAATTAATAATAATACAAAGACTGTGCATTGATTTAACTTCAGTAACGAGGAATTCAAAGAGTTCACCACCATATGTGTAAGATGGGATAATATCATCACTAGTCGGATCAATACATGATACTAACAAATTTTGTCTAAAATCTTAACAACCAATAACAAAGCATGTACATGTAAGAGCTAGTTCTTAAAGCAAATGTATTTCCAATTAAGTGTCTGTCAAGGCTTTGATTTTTGTCAACCCTTGAGAATTTACTTTTTTAGTCGACTTAGGCTGAAAGGGGCGAAAACATTTTGTGTATGGCAATGATTAGTGTATGCCTAATTTCGTTCCTGGGTGAAATTTCATGAAATTTCAAGGATGTTTTAAAGTAGTCAAGTTGGCATAATGAATTGAGACAAAAAGTGACTACAAAAATCTAAAGCACAATCAAAGGGAGACACCAGAAAGGAAATCTACAGGAGCACATATACAGAGAGACAATGGCGAAAAAAATGATTTTTTCCTGTTATTTCTATACAAATTAATCCCCTTTACAGACCAGGAATTTGCAGTAAAGAATCAATATTCTGCATGGTTTCCAAATTCAAAAGGTATATTTTATCAAATTTAATTTTATAAAACATTGAAGATTATTCAGCCAAATTCCCATAGTGAATTCTACTTTTTGATATAAATGTATGAGCAAGAATAATGCTCAATTTTAAATCCTGTACTATCACTATGTTAAATAATAATGCAAAGACTTTGCATTGATCAAACTTCAGTAACGAGGAATTCAAAGAATTCATCACCATATGTGTAAGATGGGATAATATCATCATTAGTCAGATCAATACACGATACTACCAAAACCAGTAAAAAATGTAAACAACAACCAATAACAAAGTATGTACATGGAAGAGCTAATTCCTTAAGTATACTATTTACGCTTAAGTGTCTGTCAACATTTGTGCCTGTCCTAAGTCAGGAAATTTATTAAGCCTTTGTGTGTCTTGTCTTTTTTCTAGTTCGTTTACTTTATGTCTATAGGAGTCTAGGATGATGTTTATTTCACTGAACTTGATTACTCTTTATTCAGGGGCGGACTCCGACCTGCCATTGGGTGTGGGGTTTTCTCACCGTTCATTGAAGATCTTATGGTGGCTTTGAGTTGTTGTTGCTCCCCTTGGGGTCGTTGTCACTTTGACACATTCCCAGTTTCCCTTCCTTTTTTCTATTTGATTTTTGTAAGCCCTTGAGAATTTACTATTTAAGTTGAATTGGGCTGAAAAGGGGTGAAATTATCTTTGAGCATCAGGACGTTATTATTTTAATGTATGCATATTATTCCTGTGTGAAAATCCATGAAATTTCAATGATTTGTTTTAAAGTGGTTAATTTGGCAAAATAAATTGAGATCAGAAAGGAAATCCGCTGGAAAAAGCAACAAATCCAGGAGAATACAAACAGACAGAAAAGCTGTTTCTGCACACCTCTTACAGCAATTTTCCTATTAGTGAATGCAATAGTAAATTTGGTAGCTCTCCAGGTAGGTTTCTCAATAGAAATTTGACCTTTAAGGTAGAAAGGCCAAAATCCCATTCATTGTTTTTGTCCTGGATATGTGCCAGTTTTAATACCTGATGTCAATTTCATCAGGAATTTAAACAGTCAAGTTCACCCAAACTTGTTTTTATATTGGGAATAGCCAATCAAGGATAATAATGTCTTTTTCATGTTATAAGGTTAGAAATGAAACAGTTGTACTTTTTAAAACTTAGAAGTTTGTCTTACAGTTGATCCAATACATAGCAATAGTTCAGATGTACATTGTACTTTATTTCTTTGAATGAAATTAACATCAGGTAAATTGGAATACACCCAACTACATGTGTGAATGGGCATTTGATGACCTTTTTACATTGAAGGCAAAACTGCTATTGAAAATCCTATTGTATTACCTGAAGAGCTACCAAGAAGTCTAATGAAACCACATTCACTAATAGGAAAATTGCTGTAACACCTTTGCACATCATTATTAGGCCATCCTTAATAAAATGTTTGTTTGCTGTTTATCGACTGACAGTTTTTTGGATGTGAGTAGGTAGGTAGGTGAAATTTTTTTTTTTCTCAAAGGATTTCAAAAAGGGGTTAGTTTTGAAGAAAATAAGAATAAAAAAAATTTTTTTTTGTCTGAGAAATGTCAATAAAATTTAGAGTAGGCAGGTTTTTTATGAGTAGGTCGATAAACAGCAAACAAACAATTTTTAAGGTTGGCTTTACCAGCTTAAATTTCAAGACTTAAAGATATCGTATCAACATTGAATACATGTACCTCCATATATTTTTATCACTTACTTGTGTTAAGTAGCGACACATGCTTGCGTAAGCAACACTAAACCCTGGTTCAGCAATGGCCTGCAAAATAAAATGTTTGTTGTAAGTAACCCGACATTTGAATTTTTAACCTTTTTAATTGAATGAATACTGTATGTGTATACATGTTTATTAGTTTGATCCAACTTCAGTAACGAGGAATTCACAAAAATTCACCATCATTTGTGTTAGATGGGAAATAATCATCATTAGTTGGATCAACATAACAGTTTTAAAAGGCATTCTTTAGCCATGCAAGCCCCAAAAATATTTTGTGATGCTGCTTTCACAAAGATATTCTATTTTCAGCAGTTTCAGGTGCTTTAAATTGCATATTTTTAATCATAAAAAAATAAAGGGCTACGCCGAGCGCAGCATGATACGACCGCAGCATGTCGTCCACTGAAATTTGAATAAGTGTAATTTAAAGTGAATATCGACATAGGAAAGAGCTTGACACAATAATTAGATGGACGCAATAAGGAGATTGACCAAGTAATTAGCTGGACACAACTAGGGAAAATAAAAATTAGCCCTTATGACTCCTTATGATTCCTCTTTGACCCTCTATAGCTCAGAAACAGTTAAGAGNTAACCTTTAGAACAAATTGTAATTTACTGTACTATTGTGGTCTGTTAAGTGCATTTCCATATTTACTGTTATCTGCTATAAAGGCTTAATGAAATGTGGTTAATGACTGCTTAGTGATAATTCAGTGGTTCTTAAAGAGTTCTATAGGCTGTGTGGTTTTGTATCGATGACATTTATCCAAATACATACATCTCCTTTTTCACAAAAATTAAAGTGTTCAAGTATGTTAATATCTTGCATTGTTCAAAGTCAATTTGCTGCAAATGAACTTTAAAATTTTTCCAATCGTACAAATTTTTCACATTTTTTAATCTAATCTTCTAGTTATATCTAACACCTGCATAAAAATACTTTGACTTAAATATACTCTCACCTTTTCAAAAACAAGATTTGCAACACCTTTTAAATGTTCTTCAGAATTAATTTCCAACTCAGACATCTGTTTAACAAGGGTTTGAAACTTTTGTGGTGTCAACTTATTCAAAATTCCTCTAGCTTTCTTGTATAATTCCTGTCCAGAAAAAAGCACATATACATCTATGAAATATCAAGATACACTCCATTTAAAATAATTTCAGATCACTCTATATTTGAGTTAGACAAATATATGGGTCATTTAAATAGATAAATCGTGAGCATATTATTTACAGAATAGAGAAATTAAGCCTTAATACTTCATGTCAGAAATGGTCCAAGTCTGTTGGTTATAAAATTTTCACCATTTGTTTTCTGTTGTGAAGGGACAAAAAGATACCCTGTTTCCACATTTTTTTGCAAACAAGGAATCAACTTTAGTGTATAGAAAATAAGCCCTATATAAATATGTGTATATATATTTGATTTTAACAAAGGCACTTTAGCTATTTCACATTGTCGGAGCTTAAGACTGTGCCACAGCCTCCATCAACGACATCTTATTTACACGGAAAATATAACATACACAAATAGGAAACAATATACCAAATGTCATAGGGGAAAAAAAAACTCTGCGCTGTTTGTACTGTATTAAAATACTTAAGTGCTGAAGCAGTAAAGTGTAACTATTCTTTAGTATTTATCCCATTAGGCTTATAAGTATGTAATCTATTTTTCTTTAAATTTAATTGCGTCTTTCTATATGTTTCATCACCATTGGTTATTCTAAGCCCTGTACCCGGAAGTCACCTGGCTTAGTGGTTTGTGTAAAAATGTATAACCACTGGGTCGTTGTACCTATTCCGATATCTACTGAAGTTTTTGACATATTTGATTTAACATGCATTCAAATTTCTATAAGCAATCATTTCAGCCTATTCCAAAGGAATTATATGTAAATAGAAACATTACATCAGTTTTTAATTCTTCTGGACTCTTTTCCTCTGTATTTTTATGTGAAGGTTTCCATGCTGATTCTGCTTTGTGTAGTTTCACTTCCTGTTGCATTGACGACAAACTGATAACCTTCTGTGCACTGGGTCTGTCTGGAATTCTCTTGTGGCCTTGCTGAGATTTCCTATTTGGCACATTTCCACCCTGAAAAACATGAAATTAAAGATAAATAAGCACAAAAACCAAGAAGTCTCTCAAAACGCACTTTTTCAGCTACATTACACAATTCTACATTAGCATATTTGAAAATCACTAAAATAAGAGGTCAACATAAAATACTCCAATTAATTGTCATGCACACCCTTTGCATAATAAAGTTGAACAATGTCAAATAATATTTCCTTTTCCTTAATTCAAATGTCAAAGTTAACATGACTTGGAAAGGGATAATTTAGCCTAGATAACATACAGGTTGATCTTTATTATTTCCCAATTCAGATTATTTAAACCTTACCCTTGAAGGAGTTCCTTTGACATAGCCTGGAGTAAAATCAAATCCTCCAGATTGTGATGGTGCTGAAAATGAAAATTCTCTGGCACCTCTGCTGTTGTTACCTAAATTGGGCTGTGAAGAGAAAAAAAAATATGTTGTTCAGAAAGGTTTACTAAAAGCATCTTTCACAAATGCAGCATTTTAACTTTTTTACTTGAAAAATGGCTTCAAAATATGAATGAATCTACAAAATGTAATATTAAGAAATACAAATTCTACATTTGAAAGCCTCATGAGAAAGAAAAAACAACCAGTCATATACTCAGGGGGTACTAATCAGGGACCTGTACATTTATCAGATTTCAGTCATGTTTTTTGTGTAGGTGAAGTCACAAGAATAAATGATTGCATTGTGTAAAAGTCACAAAGTAAAAAGAGGAATCCATTTTTTGCTGCACATAATAAAACCACCATTAAGCTTATGAAAGCTGACCACCTACTTTTTAAAATACTTTTCCTGGGTCATTTGGTCAACTAAAATTGTTATCCCGCAATATAAAAGATGGATCGACATTTCAATGAGACATACATCTACACAATCGGGGGGTAAGGGGGGATTAAGAAATAAATTGTCAACTTGCCCATTGGACAAATTTCCCTAAAATATCATTTGACGTTCCAAAAACCAACTTTCCCTTCCACATTCAAAAATAGAAGATAAATAAAATTTCAACTAAACAAGCGGACAAGTCAGCATCAAATTCAACTTGCCCTGCGCAGATTTCATGCAGATTAACTTGCCACGGAAGAGCAGGAGAGCGCTTAAATTGAACCATGTCTAGGCACATATATTTTAAAATATTGTAATTGTACTTTTTTCGCGGTGTACTTATATTCACGAATTTCGCGTTGGGCAACTTTCCGCGAAAATAAGTACACACGAATGTAATAATTTAACATTAAAGTTATAGAGAAAGCACACACTTCCGTGAAATTAGATACACGCAAACTTAGCTCAAAAGGAATATTCGCAAAAATAAGTACCCGCGAATATAAGTACAATTACAGTATTTAGTATCAATAAGGAATGTCAATTTTCCCAATGATTTCAATTCCCAAGAATCCATTCATCAAAATTAAAATTAACAATAATGAAGTTTTTTACCCAGTCAATTACAATCAAGAAACGAAATTCTCCACTTGTACTTACATTATCTAAAATAATATCTGGTAGATCTGGTAAGTCTTTTGGTTTTGCTGTTGATTTCTGTGCATACTGTAACTGTAGGAGAAATTCTCTGTCATATAATTTCTTTCCCTCCATATTAAGAGGACTCCACTGATCTGAAATGAAAATTTCTCCATAAAATAACAGACCTCTAACTTTGTTGTTCTACATTGAATGTTTCTAATTAGAATTTTGTATTAACATATTCTCTTCAAGAAAACAGCATACCTGTTACCTAACCAAAGTCATAAGACACTACCAAAGCTAGTACCCAGAAAAATTACTGATACTTTCCTTCAATTAAATATGGTTAAAAAGGGATTTTAGGTAGAAACAATCGATTCCTACAAAACAAGATCAAAAAGGCCATCATTTGCCTCTTGTGTTGATTGTGATGTTATCATCTGAAGTATGTCAGACTGGAACAAAATTGGGATACAACAAAGACAACAACTGTTGTTAATTTTCGTCTCATAACATACATGTATGTTGCATATACCCGATATACAATGCTGTTTTTAAAAGCCTTTTGCCCAATTCAAAAAAAATTATCTTGAATTTGGTTCATAAAGTCTTGCTGCTTCATTGACTTGAGCAAAAACATCAGACCTAAATACATTTTTTCTAAGCTAAGATTTGTTTAAGAAAACTGCAATAGAAGAGCAACAAATGTATCAAGATGTTTTATAATGATTTCAGAAGTAAAACTGCATCAAATCACAAAGATCATATCCCTAACATGTGCAGGGATGTGATTCATATAATTATACATGTGCAGAAATTACCGGACAGTAGCTTAAGAATATTAAATATGATAAAGCCAGGAAGGATCCTACCAGTGAAAATCCATAAATAGGCTCAAGAATCGCATCTCTGCATGTGTGTCGCGAAATGAAATTTATGAGGTCTTTTATACTGCTTACAACACATTATTTTATCATCATATTCTTGTCAATAATATCACCAAAACATCACTAACTTAGCTGACATCCCACTATAACCTACCTTCTTTATATTTGTATTTCAGTTTAATCACCTCTTCCTCTTCTTTTTTCTCATTATTTTTTTCGTTTTCTTCCTGTACTTTTGGATCCTCCACACTAATTTCTACTGTTGGTACTTCGACAGGAACTTCTGGTATAGGTTCTTTTCTCGGTTCTTCAATTTTTGGTTTTTCTTCTACAGGTGTTGGTGGTTTTTCTGGTACTACTACTGCTGGCTCCTCTGGTTTAGGGGATGGTTCTTTCTGTTGATAAAAAATTAATTTGCTTATTTTTCATCTATTAAGAGATGTTTTCTTTTTTTTAAAAAATAGTAATGGTGGATTACATGATACCTGGCCACGTTTCACAAAATTTCTAAGTAAAAAGGGGCATAACTCTGGGACAATGTGTACCAATGAACCCAAAATTACACTTGGCCTGTGTTTTGTGGTAAACAATTTACATACCAAGTTTGAAGAC
>MJUU01047880.1:48549-60349 GCA_002080025.1 Modiolus philippinarum | reverse complement strand
GGGGTATAAAAAAAGACAGAAATAACTAAATCTGTTAAATGTGCGTGTATATGTATGTGTATTGAAACACTTACATTTTGAAATTAAATGTGATGGTTTGTATTGTTACTATTAAAAGAGTAATAGAGACAATTACAGGTGTGCAGTATTACTGGTATAGCACTGGTATTTTTTTTTTCACTTTTGACAGTACAGGAGGTAAGTTCAAGTACAAGAATATTTCAACAAGTAACATATTTGACATTGTTACCAGGTGAGTCTATCTATATAGTTTTTTCTGTCATAGAATAAAAATTCAATGAAATGTGCATGTAAATACAAACTACACTTTCACTTCATTTCTGACATTATATATCGTTTTAATACCTGATTTGCAGTGACAGCCAATTTTATAACAACAAAAAAATTTAATATCAGCATATCATATTTACGGTATACCGTGGTACATACATGTATTGCAGTAATGGCTTAGTACCGCATTATATTTTCATGGTATCTAACCATAACTAATGTAGATACAATAGCTAAAATGTAACAATGACAATAATCACATTACTGGAAAAATTCAAACTACCAACAAAAAATATCAAGGTGTAAGAATTACATATATTGCATTTTTAAACAAAAATGACTCTGTTTCTGTGTTGGTTGCATGAAAATCTGTGGGAATACAACTAAAAGTTTATATCAGACAATCAGTTCTAATATGCCATAGAAAAAAAATTTTGGTATTTTGGTGAGCTGCTGGCTGTAGTATGCACTGCAGATTTTTAAAATATTTTGAAATCTGAATTTGGAGGGCAATAATTGTCAAAAAATGCATTTTTTGGCCCCTTTGAGGCCCCCTGTTGTCTCCATGGCAACAAGGAACCAGGTTGTGAGAGCATTTTTCTGGAGACATTAGGCCAGTGTGTACCTTCACCAAGTATGAACCTTCTGGGTTGAAATTCAAAGAAACTAGAACATTTTGATTTTCTACTGCTCAATTCAGAATGGTCAAAAATTGACTTTTCAGCCAAGTCTCAGAAAGGAAAGGGTTAAGAGGAAAATATCTTTGAATGAAAATTTTAATTAATTTAGCTAATAGATTGCAAGTGATGGCCCTTGGTTACAGATGTAATTTTAACCTTCTTTGGCCCTAAGGGCTATTCCAGCAAAACATACATGGGAAGGGGGAAGGCACTTGAAACTTGTCATGACCACCCATAGATGCGAAATAGAATTTTTTCTATTTGCTCATGAATTCAGACTTGCATAATAACACCCATCCATAGCAGCAATTTGAAAGTGCCTTCCCCCGTCCCATGTATGTTTTTCTGAAACAGCCCTAATATGATTATCTAGTTTTACTTAAAAAGAGTACATAGAGAATGTGTCTATAACTCACGAATGCTCCGCCTACAACTCACGAATGCTCCGCCTACAAATTAATCGCAATAGCTAACTTGGATTTATATCACAAAATTCAACAAAATTCATGATGACTCAAGCATAAAAAGTAGGTCAAAGACACTTACAGCAATTTTCCTATTACTGAATGCACTCACATAGAAAATTTGGTAGCTCTCCAGGTAGTTACAATAGGTTTCTCAATAGAAGTTTGACCTTCAAGGTAGAAAGGTCACATACCTATTCATTGTGTTTGTCCTGGATATGGATCAGTTTACCTGATGTCAATTTCAACAGGAAACAAGTCAAGTTCACCCAGACTTGTTTTTAATATTGAAATAGCCAATCAAGAATAAACATGATTGTCTAAATAAGGTTAAATATCACTCAGTTGTACCATTACTTTTTAAATTTAGTCCATATGAAAGTTCATCACTTCTCTTTGTTTGTTCCAATACATAATAATAGTTCAAATGTACTTTATCAATCAACATCAGGTAAATAGGCACACACCCAACTACATGTATGAATGGGCATTTAGTGACCTTTCTACCTTGAAGGCCAAACTGCTATTGAAAAATCTATTGTATTACTTGGAGAGCTACCAAAAATCCTATTGTGACTGCATTCAGTAATAGGAAAATTGCTGTAATTGTCCCAGAATCAGATAGTCCTCACCAAGGTGATTAATTTGATGCAACTTCATTGTGATATTGTGCTTAGTTGTTGAGAAATGGACCTAAACACAAAATTTGACCAAATTCACTCAGCCATGAAATGTAGGTCATGGACACCGAATTCTTGGTGTGCTGGATAGTACTCATAAAGTTGAATGTTATGAGGCAATATCATAAAGTTACACATATAGTTGCTGAGAAATGGACCAAAACCAAAATTTTAACCAAAGTCACTCAAGTACGAAATGTAGGTCATACCTACCTAATTGGTGCTTTGGGTAGTACTTATAAAGGTGAATGCTATGATGCAATATCATAAAGATATCATGAATAGTTGATGACAAATGGACCTAAATGCAAAATTTTAACAAGTCACTCAACTTTGAAATGTAGGTCATGAATACCTAATTCTTTGTTCGGTAATAATCGTATAAATAAGGTTATGATGAAATATTATAAAGATATCATGTTTAGTTGCTGAAAAATGTACCTCACATACACCTATTATTGGTGCATTGGGTAGTGCTCATAGGTGAATATTTTGATTCAATATCATAAAGATATCACTTGAGGTTACTATGGACCTAAAAGCAAAATTTAACCACACGGGTATGTACGTACAAACAGACAAGCATCTATAAGCCCCTTCCACTTTCGTGGTGGGGAACTAAAACTCATGATTTGATGGATTTCCCCCTCTTGGTTTTTATCTCATATTTTTTTCAGTGAACTGTAGGCAAAAATTCCATCATGGAATTCGGATCAGAGTAATGGAAAATATCATCCGAATTTAGAGAAGTAGTCAAACAATTATGCCCCCTCTTCATGCTTTTCATTGTGAATTTAAGAGTAAATATTTAATGTACAATCATACAAAAGCTGTAATACTAACTTCTGTATCTACAAAAGCACTCATATCAGACCCATCCATTTCCTTTTTATCAAACTCTTTGAACTTCTTTTTACTTCTTTCTTTCTTGGTTTCTTTGGCAACTAAAATGAAAAGCAAATAAAATATCTAGATAAAATTTAGCTAACAAGGCCAAATTTAGGACATTGCAAGTCATTTGTGAATTGAAAGAATGGAGGAATTTTAACATGTTTAACAAATCTATGCAAATATGAATGCAATTACAATGCAACAAATCAATGACATGGTGTTTTTTGGTTGTTAAAAATTTGAATACTGTACATGCTGTATGGTGTTTTAATTATTCTGTTCATAAAAATAGACATACCACTTTTCTATATAATGATATAATTCAGTTAATCATTCTAATATCTGTTGATGAAATACTAACTAGTAATTTGTTTTACTTCCTTAACATAATGGAAAGTTCATGCTATCTGCTTCATTAAAGTATTAATTTATGTTTTACCTTGCCACTAGGTGTGGCAGGGTATAGAAATTCTGTCCCGCTATATGACTAGCACACCACTCTGCACATTTTGAGCGTTGTGGTTTTTTTGATTTGTGGGTAAAATATTAAGTATAGGATTATTCTATTTCGAGGGTGAACATGCTGGAAATGAGATTAGACAAAAAAAAAAACTACAGTATAAATAGAAGCGTTCACTTACAAATCAACACAAAAATTCACACAAAGTGTTGATGCTTGTCAGAAACTAGAGGTACAGTGGCCTGGAGGGCCACAAAATGATACCCCCACTCCCCATTGGAGAAGAAGATACCTGATATAATTTGTAACAAAAAAAATTATAATTGCACAATTCCATTGTGTACTGAAAAATCTGAAATTTGCTCAAAAGATCTCAAAAATTAACTAAGTTGTTAAAAAGGAAGTAGATGTTCAGCAATCTTGAAATCTCTACTAGCAGTATAGGACATCCTTCTAAACTTGCATACAAAATTTCAAGTTGCAGTGATGAGCAGTTACTGAGAAAACTCACGAAAAGTTTCAACGATTGACAAAAGATCACGAAAATTAACTAAGTCGGTAAACAGGAAGTAGATGTCCGACAAAACTGAAATCGCTACTTGCGATATGCGACATGGTTATAAACTTGCAAACAAAATTTCAAGTGGCAGTGATTGGTAGTTACTGAGAAAACTGTTACGAAAAGTCTCTACAATTGACAAAAGATCTCGCAAATTAACTAACTCGGTAAACAGGAAGTACAATGTAGATGTCCGACAAAACTGAAATCGCTACTTGCGGTATGGGACCACTAGAAACACAAAATCTCTAATTTTACTGGTAAAATATCTAATTTTATTGGAAAATCTCTGATAATTAGATATTTTACCTCTTAAATTAGATATTTCCTGTAAAATTAGATATTGAAGAAATTAAATTAGATATTGAAGCAATTTAATTAGATATTGAAGCTGTTAAATTAGATATTGAAGCTAGATATATTGATGCTATTAAATTAGATACTGATGCTGTTTAATTAGATATTGAAGCTGTTAAATTAGGGATGTTTCTATTAAATTAGAGATGTTCCCGTTAAATTAGAGACTTTCCTGTTAAATTAGAGATTTTGCTGTTAAATTAGAGATTTTACCTGTAAAATTAGAGATTTTGTTTTTCAAGTGGACATGGTCATAAACTTGCATACAAAATTTCAAGTGGCAGTGATTGGTAGTTACTGAGAAAACTGTTACGAAAAAATTTGTGGCTATCACAGACAGACAGACAGACGGAGTGATTCCTATATACCCCCCTGAACTTCGTTCGTGGGGGGTATAAAAATAACGGTGAAACCTTCAATAAATTCTATTACAAATTGACACAACATATAAAATACTGGTGCAAGTCTGCTCATAATGACAACTGTTGGTCCTTCATATTCCTTTTCCCCATTTTTTTATTTTCAAATTATTTTTCAAACTAGCAATGCCATTATACATGTACATGTGCATGAATCAACATATACATTGTATGTATAAGAAACCAATCAACAGTATTGTCTCATTTGTCTGTCAGCACTTTAAAAAAATACCCATTTCTTTTCCATGTAATCTCCTACAACCAATCAAATTTATTTAATTAAAATGCCTTCAACAACAACCTTCCCCTCCTCCAAATTTTAACTATTAGCCATACCAATTGTTTCTGTAGGTTCTCCAACAGTTGTAGGTTCAGGTAATGGATCAACTGAAGAAGAAGTGTCTTTTACTAGTACTTCTGTACTTGATACATTTTCCTCACTTTTGACAACAGGTTTTTGTTTATTTTCATCTGTTTGTACCACTGTTTCTTCACTTTTTGTCTTTACTGGTTCAACAGAAATTTCTACTTTTTCTACACTAACTTCGTTTGAACTACTATCTACATTTGAACTTTCATTAGCACTTATAAATTCCTGTGAAGGTTCTCTACTAGAATGTTCACTTTGTCCATTACTATTAACTTTTGGTATATGATCCTCCCCTGAACTGTCAATAGTTTCAGGAGTTTCAGAAATAGTCCGTGTGTCAATATTCTCAGGCACAATTTCAATATTATTCTGAGAATGCACTTCATTAGATTCATTTGTTGAAAGACTTTGGGTATTTTCTTCAGTCATCGGAACATTTGAAATGTTTTGTGAATTTATATCTTCTACAGGTACTATATGTTGACCTTCCTCTACCTGTGTAGAGAGAACAGGTTGTAAGTGTGCCTGTGTCATAACAGCAGGTGGGGGAACATCTGATGTTACCATATTAGGAGGATGCATCCCAGGCGAAGGATTCCTCATAGCAGCAGCAACTTGGGCAGCAAACTGTGCTGCTATCGCATTGTCCTGTGATGGCGTTGGCTGAAAATATTAGAATTTTATAAAAGATTATCTAAATGTAGCAGATAAGTAATACATGTGCAAACTAACAAACCAAAATACAGTCGAGTTTCAATGGTTCGATTCAAACACCCAAACACCGATGAAAACAGTTTGATCAGAGGGGTGTTTGAGCTTTGTTTTAAAGGGACAACGAGAGACACCAGTCTGCTCCGTTAGGCACTAGTCCGATGCTAGTAAATTTGAGTCCGGACTAGTAAACTTTTTCAACCACTAGTCCGACCGGACTAGCATGAATTTATAGGTGCAGAAATTTTATATTGCATTTTCTAGAAAACATGCTAAATCTACATAGCCTTTCATCACAGTAAATTTTTTCTTTTTTTTTCGGACTAGTAAAATGAGATTCGGACTAGTAAATTTGTTACCTCAACTAGCCTGAAGGACTAGTTATGAAAAACAAGTTTTTGGCGCAGACTGAGACATCAATGGTGTTAGAGCTATTCCAGTTTGAGCTATCGAATGTAAAAATGTATCAAAAGTGATTAACAAGGCAAGGGAAGTATATGAAATACAACTTCATGTATCAAACAAAAAAGCCATATACAACATTGTCTATTCATCAAAGATGACAGTTTAAAAACCATGAATATGATCATACTCTCCATAGAGACAAGACATGAAGGATATAAATGATTTTCTCCTATAAAAGCTAAACATAAATGTCTATATATATGCAGTGTTCCTCTGCTGTTTACTTGTAAAAAATAATTTGTCAATTTAATACAATATGTTCCACAAGCTCTGTGTGATGACTTCTTCATATGTTAGACATTCACCCCTTGTATTTACAGGATTTGAAATTACAGCCAGTACGTCTACTAAAGTGGTCTTAATTCTGAACAGATCTAGCTATTAATTTTCAAATTTTGTACAGTCATATTGCTAAAAGTCTGGTGTATTTAATTCAGCCTGATAGCATTTTGAAGCTTTGTACCTTGGTGTTTATGTTGACAATATGTATATATGCAATTAATATTTTTCTCAAAAAGGTTTGCAATGTAAAATTCTTAACTGTTGAGAGAATGGCTCATCCTAAAACTAGATTTGTACATTCCTAGCACTAGATTTGTACATTTTTATAATCAACTTACATCCATTGTTTCATTTGGAGTCTGTCCTCTTGATCCTCCTGATCCAGTAGACCCTGGTGGGGTAGACCTTTGTGTATTATATTCACTAAGTATATTTTTTCCTGTGTTTGGATCAACAATCTCCAGCACTTTTTTCTCCCGTTTTTGTTGCATTGGTTGTGGTTGGCTTACACCAGGTGCTGATAAGGGTCGCTGTGGACCTGGTGCTGGGTACATTATTGTACTGGGGTACGTAGTTTGTGGAATTGTGTATCCTCCTCCCCCTCCTACAGTTTGGGCCATTGATATATAATTTGGAGGTGCAGGTGTGGGCATCCTTTGACCAGCTGGAATCTGAAAAATAAACACATATACAGGAATGTGATCTGGTTACAGGAAGGCAAATAACCAGAAATCAGAAGAACATAATATACGAAAACAACCTATAGTGGAAATTTTACATCCTGCATATACTGTGTATCATACACTGAGATATATTTGAAAAGATTCCAGTATACAAGGGATCATTGATTGATGAGATATATCAACAGTTCATAGATAATAAAATACCATTATTAATTGTACGATGTCATATTAACCATCTTTTTCAACTACTAATTATGAATACCTCAATTAAACCACCAATATTTCCTGATATAAACAGAATTATCAACTTACATGCATGACTTGTTGCATCTGCCCAGGATTTGACTGAACAAGAATTGGGGCTGCGTAATTGCTCATATTTCCCCCAGGCTGACTAGGTGGCATATACATTATAGGGTACATCTGCTGACCCTGCTGTTGGCCCATAGGCATTCTTTGTTGTTGTGGCCTTACATTCTGTTGTTGATAGAAAGGCTGTAAACAAAAATCATAAATAAAATTTGTTTTTGAATTCTCAATACTAACCTCTTTTAAATAACCAGACGTGTTTCTTGTTTTAATGTCCAGCATTTTCCAATTTCGCATTTTTGTGGATTTCAATATCTTTTACACAAAATACTTGCACTAATTACATTGTGCATTAGAAAAACATGTTACAGGTATATCAAGGAATTCCACAGAATTTTTTTCAAGGTACACACCTCAGCTCAAGGAGAAGCTAGAATTGGTACATCTTATATTTGAACAAGTATTTTTTTTTATCTATTGCAATTTGTTAAGTATTTTGATATAACCCAGTTCTCTTATCATAAAATCTCCTTCAAGAACGAACATGGCATGTCAGTTCAGTATCCCCAAATTTTCACTTTATGTATGTTAACAGTTTTATTGTTAGTTCCAGATCAATGAGTTATCAAGACATGTCTCAGTCACTATTGTCTTTTGAAAAATACGCAACAGCTAATATCCTCTATTTCTATGTTACGGCACAAACAGTGGTAGTGTGTTTACTGCTCTAACTTAATAGTGTTGGTCAAATGGAAACCATTTCTGATTTTTATGCTTACCCTACCAGATCATTATCTTTTCACAAATCTTCATATACAGGCTCATATTCCAAGTCTGTATTATCAGGTTTGAGATTTTACTCCACTAACAGTCCTAGTAAGTTTTTTGTCAGCATGAATGTTTTTATGCCCCCATTCCTGAGACAAAAAGTCTGGGGGCATATTGATTTACTTTCATTTGTCCGTCCTTACAGAATTTCTTAACATTTTGTCAGTCAGAAAACAATTTGTCAGTCAAACTGTCAGATTTTTCAAAAACATTTCTATGTTTCCCCTTAGAAGCCCAAATAACACTTATATTGTGCTAGAACTGATATATATTTTTACAGCAATTTTGCTAACATTTTCAAATGGCAAATAAACATGATAAAATTTCAGAATTAGTCCCGAAATTTCTCTCTAAGTAGCAGAATATCTGAATATGAACAAAACAATGTTTTTATTTCGTTCTTATGTTTTATTCTTAAAAATGCCATCTGGCATCATAGTGTCATTTCTTTAATGCTTTGGTATCTGTTTGCAAATGTCACTATATATATACAACAGGGATGCAAATTACCAAGGGCCCAGTAGCCCAAGGCCCCTAAAAATTGACCTGGGCTACTAAAAATTTTAAACCAGTAGCCCAGGTGACTACTTAAATGTCCTGCAATTTTGGTTGACAATATAGCCCTGGGCTAGTAAAATTATTGGCTGGGCTACTCAATACTTTTTGCTAGGGCAGAGTTCGCGAAAAGTCTTTTTGGTCTGCCGGTCATGGGACTGGCAAGTTCAGTTTTTCTGTCAGTCCTACAATAGTTTTGCTGGTCCCGCTGCAAAATTTGGTTCGTCACCATGCAGGTGGCGGATACGGGAATGCCCGGTCTATAATGGGTAGTCAGGTTATAATATGGAAAGGCTGACCACAAAACAAACTGTGTGGAGAAATACCAAGCTCCATGTAGTATAAAGACCTCTTGTATATAATTTTTCACTGACTTGAAGTCGTATAGAAACCAAAATTTCCTGCCCCTACCCTTTTTTCTTTTTTTTCCAGTGACAATCAGAACTAGTAGCCCTGGTTGTCCCTTCCACCTTTATTTCTTTCTTCTTTGACTTATGCTTCTTTTTAATTTATTTAATTGTTCACTTCCTGATATAGCTGAAATATTGCTTCACTGGACGTTACACTATACTCTAGCTAATCAATCATCAAAATTTTGTGAATTTGTTAACTATGTTAACATGAAAATATGTCTTTTTGATATTTCTAAGAAATGTAGGCAGGGGACTTTTGGGTTCTTGTTTTGCCACTAAATTTAGGTAGCACTTTCTCTGACACAAGTTTCTCGTTGCCAACTAGGGAAGATCTGGTTAGTTCCGTGGCTCGAGTATCCTTGACACTTAAATAGGCAATTAGAACTTAAGTCTTAATTTGTTGTCAACAGTTAAATTAGTTTTTATTTTTCAAATTTACAATGGCAGGCGTTGCCACATTTCAAAGCGTACATAGAAACGTAACATCAGTTGTGTTTCATACTCGTACCGCGAGTATCTCTTCCATCCCACATTGTCATTCGTTCGAGAAACACCCTTCGCGTCTTTTTCCCTTCATGATTCGAATCTTTAGACATTTTAATTCCTCGGTACATTCCTTTGCAGCCACCAAACGCTTCCGTGGTGTTGCAAACCCGGTACTACGTACTTTACAAATTCGGCCATATTTTTTGAACTGGTTTGTTTTAAAATACAGAAACCAGTACCAAATGATACATCTAAAAACCAACGTGAGAAAAGTAACATGCAACGATCGTTTTATTTTGCCGGTCATTAGGACCGTCACGAACAATAAATTTGCAGGACCTAGCCATTTTTTGGCGGTCAGGACCGACAGGACCGACGATTTTCACGAACTCTGCTAGGGGCCCAGCTGGCCACTTTGCCAATATTTCAAATGTTCATCCCAGCATATCTCTGCATTGTGGGGATAATTATTGTAATTGATCTTGTATCTTGTAATTGAGCCAACATACATTTTTAACAACATGAACCAACAAGTTCCAACAATTCAAATTAACACAAAATGTACTTGTCCTATCAGAATAAAAATATTCACAGAGACTTCTGTTTACCATGTTAATAAGAACAGCTGTATCAAACCCTATAGATTTACTTAATTTCCATGAGTCAAATATGAAATACCGGTGTTTGCTGTGGTCTCTGTTGCTGTTGCTGATGCTGAAACATGTTTTGTTGTTGAGCCAGGGACTGGCCTGGAACCAACTGTGGATTGGCGAAACCTTTACTTATATCATGAGGGTAGCTTTGTTGTTGATTCCCTTGTGGTTGTGATATAAATGCCTGAAATGATGTAGACATGTTTATGTAAAAACAAGAAGAAAGAAATATGAAATCATATGAAATTATCTTCATAGGATCAAATGTTAAACTAAGGCCTTTGTTAAAAATTGTTTGTTTGTGGTTTATCTGCTTACTTAAAAAAATTTATATACATCTCCAAAAAAAATTTTAGGACATTTTCTTTTATTTAATTGTATTATAATTTCAGCATTTTATTACCAAGTGAAATATTTATGCTTTGTAATCAATAAGTTATATGGTACTGTTAATTTTTTTCATTATAATTATTCATAGAGCTATATGAAAGGCACAAATAAATTACGTCGGCTTTGACAGAATGTTGGAATACTCAGGTGTCAGATTAGACAGGTTTCACTGTATATTCAAATCCTGTATTGGTCTTGAATAACATACCTGAGGATAGTAACTCCCCCCTCCTTGAGGAATGACTGTAAAAGACTGTTGTGGCTGCTGTTGTTGTAGTTCTTCTTGCCCTATTTAACAGAAATTTTATCTTTCAAACCACTATAGTCTTCAGCAAGAACAAAGTAACTGTGTTTAATTGAACTGAATAAACTTAGGACAAAATGCCTGACAAAATATCAAGTAGCTACCACTACTGGTACAATCTGTAATAAATGATTGTCAAAACTTGACATGATCATTCATGCACAACTAAAGGGACAGGAACACCATCTGGGCATGTGATCTTATATACCTGTCAAGATGCAAATGAATGTCAATTATCAAGTCACTAGGCCAAAAAAAAAAATATATGTGTTTCCGGTTACCCGACCGACCCTAATTTTTCCTTCCGACCCTAACGTTTTTTGTCCATACTTCAAAATGTACTTGTGTGACCTCGATCGTGTTAGCTGTAGTCTTCCGCTTTGTTGGAAGCAACACCACTCAGATGAGTCTTTTTCCACAACCACTAGCATTATTCATCAGAAAATGCACGAAGAATCGTTAATATCAACAGGATTCCCGACTCGTCGTCAAATCCGCCATTTTTACTCGTCTGATTTACACTTCCTGTTTTAGCGGTATGACTAAACAC